>NW_019379523.1:3490979-3529352 GCF_000648655.2 Copidosoma floridanum | reverse complement strand
ATATATATATATATACACGCGTGCGCGCAACTCGGAGCGCTCAGCCGTTAAGTCACAGCGTGCCTCCCTCCCTCCCCCGCTCCTTTACCCGTGCAGTGCTCTAATATACACAAGGTGTGCACTATCAGGCCCTCCTCTCTCTCTATATGTACTTCCTGCTGCTGTTCCTTCTTCGTCTTCCCCGAGGAGGGGGAGGGGGGGAATGCAAAGAAACACGCGCTCGACACTATGATGTATATGATGTGCGTGTGCCGGTTCCGCTAATCTCAATGACGACCTTTCAGGAGAGGAAAAGAGCCTTGTTTTCGCTTCCTCTTTCTCTCCTCTCCGACACCACCGCCGCCTCTCCTGCTCAGCTGATGCGTTGGTTTCTCCATCTCCCACCTCCTCCTACTTGCACGGATTCTCTTTCTGGGTTTGCTCTCTTATCTCCGCTCACTCTCTCGCTCGGAGGTCGATAACCACCACTTGTATATACCTATACACTTGCATTTTGGGTGTACAGTTTTTTTTTTCACTTATTTAATTTTTTTTTTTTTTTTTTTTTTTTTTTTATCGTTGCATTTTGTTTTTTCCCAGTGTACATCAGTATATGATATTCTGTTTGCGAGCGCGAACGAATAAAACCCGGAAAGTTGCGATGGTCTGCGCCGCACTTGATAATGCATATTAATACTTTTGTGCCTATACATGTGTATGTGTGTGTGTGTGTGTGTGTGTATATATACATAGGGAAGCCGGCCGGCGCACGCGGCCATTATCCCATGCACGCGCGTATTATATACCGCAAGAAACGTACGTGTGTATATGTATATATTTAATCCTATAGGCCATCCTCTCTCTCTCTCTTTCTCTGTTTTGTTCACCGTGTACCTAGCGGTGCAAAATTATACTCTTCGACTTTATTCGTTTCTAAGTATAAGTGGCCTTACAGCGCCCCTGGGACGACAAATTTCTCAAAACAAACGTTTGCGGAGTAGCACAAAATCGCGCGGTTTACCGTAAGTACATTGTAAATTGTAATATCTAGACGTATACACTATACCCCGTAGAGTATAATATAATGTACCATAAAAGCGCACGTGTAAAAGGAAAAAAGGCAGCGCGTGCGTCAGAACGTCCCAGCTGGCTGTACACCTCGGCTTTGTCCTCGGCGCGATCCCCCGGCTCCTTGAGTCGCTGTGGCGATAACTCACGTTCTGGTACACACACAGACACATTTGCGTGGCCTCGTAAGGAGAAAAGCGCGTGCGAAAAAGCAGCAAGGAGGAGGAAGACAAAGAAAGAGCGCGAGAGGAAAATGGATTCGCGTCGCTGCGCGCTGCGGCCCCGTTAGGTGGAAAAGTCGGCAATTACTCATCGCTTTTCTCTCTCTCTCCCTCCCCATCGCCGTGCACATGTATATAATATAATTATACCCTTACACCATTCCCGGATACGTGTATACGCACGGGAGGGATACAGGATATAATCGCAACTGCGCATATATATACATGTCATGCCCGAGGCAATAATCGCGCGTGGCCTTTTATTTCGCGCTCGGAAGAAAAGCGATTGCGATACACCCCGATCATCCTACGCGTGCCGATTGGCGGAAGAGAGCAGTTACGGAGGCTGCGTCGGGGAACGGGCCGTTTTATATATTATTATATACCGGGAAAGAGCATTGGGCATTAGACTGGGCTCAAACAGTGATAAACCGGAAAAAATTATGCGCACCCAATTTTTTTGTGCTTTCTTGTTCATAATATAGTAATGTACCTATAAGTTCATCAACCTATATAATATGGTCACTACACGCTGAGCCACGAAACGTATATATAGGTATACACTCACGCGGGAGCGCGCGCTGAAACACCCCGAACGTTTATTACAAAAAACAATGTTGCCATTCAACTTTTCGACATTTTCTTTTTTGGAGATTGTAGAGAAAGGTTTGCAGTTTATGATCGTGTGTTGTAACATGTGAAAATATTTTTATTTGGCACTTTCGTGGAGCTCTGAAAATCGGAAAAAATGCATTTTTTGAAACTTTGGGAATTTTTTACTCGAAAACGGTGGGGTTTAGGTGTATACATTCCAATTGGTTTTTTGTTCCAAACGTGCCAAAAAATCTGAGAATATTTTTTTCAGGTCGTAAAAACAACTTTGACGAAATTGTTTATAAAAAAATTGTTTAAACAATACCTGACCACATTCTTGGGTAGTAAGATGAACTTTTAGGTACATAACTATATTTTGAACAAAAAAGCACAAAAAAATTGGGTGCGAATAATTTTTCCCGGTTCATCACTGTTTGAGCCCGGTCTATATTATAGCGGTGTGTACATTATACCTACCGATCTGGGTTACGACCGTTGGCGCGCTTATTTTCCTAGAGAATTGGAATCAAAGATGGAATTCATTTTTTTCTTTCTTTTTCTTGTTGCGTTACGTGTAGTTTATGGTAGTGACAGATTGGTGTACAATTTACCGTCAATCCGCGTATTTTGATCGATGGTATTATATTACATGGTGGCGTGATGATCGGTACATAAAGGACACGAGGTTCCTTGTTCTCATCGAAGGTCATTATTGCGTTTTTTTCGTGGTAAAATGCAAGAGCGCGTCTCGACTCGTTGCCCGATACCACCGGAGTCGTCGTCTGATAAGTTTTTTCTTCTCCCCCTCCCCCTTGAACCTGATAAGCCGGCTTATGGTATTACAACTGGGGGGAGAAAAAAAACAATAAACAACTGAATCGAAAGGGCTAATACTCGTGCAATGGTGATGATGATGAAGAGCCTTTTATCAGCAGTTGCGAAACGCGAGTTTTGCGGGTTTGGTTGAGCGATCGCGATAGGAAAAAAAAAAAAAAAAAAAAAAGAGGTGCGAGATAAGAGCCAAACTTTGAGTCGAAATAAGAGGAGGAGGTATACGAATAAGTATGCCTCGTGACATCATTATAACATATATGCCGTCAAGGTCGGGCGCTCAGGGGCAAACCCGAATTATCGGGCCAAGATTAACGCGCAGCTGCTACGTATAAGTGTGCCATCATCATCATCATCATTATTATAAGTATGCGCTCGCGTATGGCGAGTTCTCGGTTGTTGCACTTGTTGCTGTGGTTTATATATTTATATACGTGGGTGACTTACCAATGATTGCACATAGTGATAATCATCAGCGGATCAATATATGCTCGGTTCTTGTGTGTATGTATATAAATACACGTTTGCCGTACCGTCTATTGAACTCTGGGTGGGAAGGAAAAAAAAAAAAAAAAAAAAAAAAAAAAATACACGAAATGATGCCTCGATGTTACATACATTGGCACTTTTACTGCCGGATAAGATAAATTTATGTATTATCGGGATGTGTGGGTACAAGGGTTATTCGACGATGCTGGCACTGAATTTCGGTGTACCTACACATATATAAAATTGAATAAATTTGTTTGATTGATTCTCGTGAACGGGTGACAAGTTAACATGATGCCGTTTCTTGTTTTAAATAGACAGTGCTTGCGATTGGAAAATAAAAATAAAACAAAAAAGCTGTGGAAATGTGTTTTTCATGATTATATATATATATATAATATACACACGCGCGCGCGCTTTCTTCGCGAAACCTCTAAACTCCGTTTCAAGGGATTTGCACAAAGGAAGACCGTGACGGTATATTTTTATAGCGAATCGGCGCGCCTTGCGTTTGATACAAGATACAGCGTATATTATAATATATAGGTGTGCGACAACGCCTGCACGACAGAAACCGAGTGGAACGATCTCTCTCCTTACCTCCCTTTGCTCCGCGCTATGCACAGCTGATTCATCAGCCGCGGCTCTCTCGTGCACCGTGTGTACACAATATACATATATGTATGGACGTACGAATTCAAAAGTAGCTATATTATATAAGTATGTGTGCGACACACGCGGCAATGACCCAAAAGGCCATCGATACGCGTGTCTACATATATATATATGCTATTAAGCCACTAATACTTACTTTGTCGTATCGCTGCAGCTGCCGGGTTTTGCGATTTTTTTTCCTGGTTCACGCGCACACGTATATATATACTTATACATGTAATGTATAGTGTACTAACGCGAAGTTCGTTGTCTTTTCTTTTCTTCTTTTTGCTTTAATTGAGTTCCGAGAATCCAGGAAAGTTTTTCTCCTCCTTTGTTTGGCTCTCTGTTCTCTCTTGCTGCGCTTTTTTTTTCGTTTTAACGTTAAAATTGACAAACCGCTCGCCTGCAGTTTTGAGAAAAACCTTGTGTCACCTGCCTTTTTTTTTCTTCTTCTTTTTCTCCACCGTCTATTTTTTTTTTTTTTTATATAAATAAAAAATGGAGTATGGAGAAATAAAAGATTTTCGATTTCAACGCGCAGTACACACAGTGTGCATTTGCAGTGTAGCTCCAAAAAAGTTAACGAGAAGGCGCGTATATATACACGGGGGGAACGAGAAAAATTGCCTCGGCATTGCTCAATGAGACAATGAGCGGCGGTGCGTGTCTCTTGGGGGGAACCGATTTCCAGGAATCGGTAAGAGAGCCGTTTTGTAGGAAACAAAGGGAAAAATCGATCGCCGAACTCTTGCGAAAACTCGTCAATAAGGCATCGGATACCTCTTCCCTCGGCATCGCTGAGATTCAAACACGCACACACACACACACACATTTTTCCACATACCTACCGCGCGCGCACACTGCACGAGTGCCCATCGGTGCCCGTCGCTCGTTTTCGTGCGTTGCCTGTAGGCGCCTCCTCCTCCTCCTCCTCTGCTGTCTGTCCGTCTTCTTCATCATCTCTTCCACTTGCATACGTGTATATGTAATCTCGTTTTATATTCCGGGACGTGAGAGCACCGCTAACTTTCGTTCCACTTTTCCAAATGTTCGCGCTGCAGCCTCGCGGATTTTTTTTTTTTTTTTCTCCTCGAGCTCCGGCTCGTTTCTGCAATCTCCAAGCGCACAAATATATATATATATATACACGCGCCATACGTACCGAGCCCATCCTCCTCCCCGTATAGTCGTACAGGCGTCATTATCGTCGTTATTGGAACAAAGAGAGTGTATGTTTGCGTGTACGACGAACAATACATCATATTCAATTGGCCGTGCGTATACGTACAATAATTATATACGCTTCCCGGTAGCTCGTCCAATACATGTATCTTAGAGGTGTGTATACCTGTGATTATAACATCTCGTGAAATCAAGATCCGCGACGCGTGTCTAATCGTCTAATGAACCGGTGCTCGTTTAATGGGAAGAAAAAATGTACTCGATCGCTGTGCCGCTCTTTGGAGCCTTGCGGTGCAGTGTCGATTGCGGTGCAGTGAGCTTTTGCCCATTTTAGAGATTCTTGGCTATATTTTATTTTTTGCAATTGCTATACCACACCTATTGAGCGCATAGGGGCGAAGGAAGAAAAAAAAGTTTATGATACAAATGAATGCCGAAGCCTACGAATTAGCAAAAATAATGGCCTACTGATAAACATAAGGTATATTTTACCTATACAGGCTTAAAAACAAAAAAACAAAAAAGATGGAAGTCGTCCATTATGAAGTAATAAACGCACATGTATACCCGGCACACTTCATTTCACTGAAGCACAATAATATATCGATTAGTTGCTACTCATCCTCCTCCGTCTTGTACCAACGGCTACACACCGTATGGACAAACCAACTTTCCTATACGACACGACCGAGGGAGTCACGTCGCGGCTATTGTCGTCCTCTCTCGTTCCTATTACATGCGAGTCGTGACTTTTCGCGCATGAATAAAAATAGTCCCAAAACGTCCCGCACCAAGAGAGAGAGAGAGAGAGAGAGAGAGAGAGAGAGAGAGAGAGAGAGAGAGAGTCGCACATATATTATGTACGCTTAAATGGCTACTCAACGAAACATTTATTCATATATACCCGACGAATTAAGCGATTGGTATATTGGTAAGGTTTATAGGCCCGTCCGTACTTTCCTCGCGAGACATTATTTTTTACCCTGTCGCGGTCACGGAGCGGAATACAATCGAGCTGTCCTCGGTAGAGGTACCTCTATGAAGTCTCTCTCTCTCTTTCTCCTCGTGACGATGCAATACATTGTATACGCCGTACGAGCACCTATATAGTCGAGGATAAGTGTGATTCTCTGCTGTCACTGCTGTTGATCCTTAAATTCTTTTATACCTATACGTGAATATTGATAAACTTTTCGTATAACGGATGAGAGGAAAACACAGCAGTACAGTGGGGTAAAAATTTCGCGTCGAGCTCGGCTTAGCCATGTACTTAAACACACACAAATAGCCGCTACGATACGTATATACAGGGAGAGTTGGAACGTTCATGGGGTGTGCACACACCATATATATATATGCCATAATCTCATGTGCATGCATCGTTGTTCGCGTATACGTGTACATATACGTATATACATATATATATATATATATAAAACACGTAGTGCATCGTGCGTTTACAGTTATCGCGTTGTTTGCCGCGGAATGCGGTCGTCTTTTCCTGCCCTGCAGTCGCACAGCTTCGGGACCCCTCTTGGCCTCATCACTTTTGGCCTCACCGGAACTCCCCGAGTTACATATTTTTGTCTCTGTAAAAATCATTTCCCCCCCTCCCCCCGAGCGTACCTATACTTGGTATAGATATTTTTTTTTCAATTGTCGGCACGTCTACTACATATTGCAAATATCTCCTTAACGAGTTTTCAAAATATATACACATATCCGTGTACCTGTTTGTATCCCGGTATGTAATGTAAGTAACAGAGCGCACGCGTTCACTGCCCAAGACGCGTTATCTTTCACAAACGGCGTGTATGCACATTAATTTGTACCCGTATAATAACCCAAACATACATGTTATGTGCGCGGTGCAAGTCGAGGTGCAAGTATGCCGCCGCAGCAAACGGGAAAAACAGCTGTTTCGCCGCTCACGGCTCTCTTGGCGCGCGGTTTGTTGCAACATTTTCATTGACGGTACATATTATACCCACGTACCGTATAAAAGCTGCTCTCGGGGAGGCCTCTCTCTCTCTCTCTCTCTTGTCGAGAAGGTAGTGTGTATATATATCAGATCGGAGGTGGGGCCGCACTCCCATTCGCCGTTCGCCAAGACTACGGAAAAAAGATATATGCTGGCGTCGTTGCCGTCTACGGGAGTATGCGTCTATATATATGTTTATGTATACACTTTCACCCGGTAACCGTGTACTTACCTATTATGGCGGATAGACTGGATAGGTATGTAACAACTATGTGTGTACGTGTGTGTCACCACTGTCACCCAAGTCGCGAGCGCAACCAACCAATGTACCTATAGGTACTGCAGAAGTGTACAGTGCGGCCGAGGCCGTTTTTCTCACCAGCCTTGCTTTCGCGCTGCGCCCGTTATGTACACATATATATTGTGTACACCCACAGCTTGCGTTAACACAATGACGTATCCACACCAGCTGGTTACGATGGCTCGTCGTCGCTTCGAAATCGGCAAAGTGTGTCCTCTCTCCTTGACTTTGTTTAATAAAATTACGAGCGTAGGCGTAGGACAAGGGGACTCTATTTTCTTTATCCCCCACCCCCTCGCTCCTGATTGTCTTTGTTGTTGTTGGATATCGTTACTTTACAACATTACACACCTACGCAGAGGATCATGCATTGAAATAAATTAAGCCCATCAAGTAGATAATATGTGTGTAGGTACTTAATAAGCGATTGAGTTGTTCTCTCTTTGGCGTGAATTCGTTTGCATGAAAATTAAAAAAATCGTTGCTATTGCGTGGTTCGGGGAGTTTTGCGATCATTTATCAAAAAATGCCGATTTTCATTCGGCACGGACGTGCGAACAAATCGTTATCATGCACCCATACAAGCTTTCCTTCGTAGTAAAATCACGCGCGCGAACCAACCAATCGATTCCACTATAATTTAATCAATAAAACGAAAAAAGAAAGAAAAAAAAAAAAAAAAACGAGAAGAGCTGCAGGGGCGTAAGAGATCTCCTTATGCTGAAAGCGATACGTGCCCATGTAGTGTACAATGTGCAGGAGCGAACGGCCGATTTGTCCGCGCAAACGCGCACGGATATTGATGCTCGGGGCGGAGGAAGAGGGAAGGAAAAAATAAAAGACACGACGAGGCGTAATAAAAAAATCGGGCGGAAGCGCGGGGCATATCGTTGGCGGCTATACGGGAAAAACGCTTCTCCCCCGGTCGGTTNAAAAAAAAAAAAAAAAAAAAAAAAAAAAAAAAAAAAAAAAAAAAAAAAAAAAAAAAAACGCGCACAGCTGTAGTGCTGCTGCGATGCCTCGGCCATATATGTATACATGACAGCGCGGGAGGGACGAAGCCAAAGACCCCGGCCCAACTCTCCGGTGTCTTGGCCGGCTAGCCAGCCAGGAAGACGTAGAGAGAGCCAAGGGGGGAAAGAGCGCAGTCTCCGAGGGTGGCGGCATAGAGTGTCCAACGTGATGGACGGAGCGGCCGATCTCGATGCGCGTATGTGCCACGTACACCCACACACGCACACACACACACATAGAGAGAGAAGAGATCCACACCTCCCTTGATGTGCAGCGTCGGTGCCATTGGACGCAGGTGGTTGTAACCTTTGTCGAGCCCTCCGCACTTCCCCACACCCCCCCCTTCCATCAGCCCCGTATAGGTATTCATGGGCCTTATATACTATGTGTGGCCATCGCACGTAATATCAGCAGGACACGAATCATCATCATCCCTCAGCTCCGAGGTAGCGCGCTCTCGGGTTTCTTTCTTCACGGGTTTGAGCGCGTGTGCTGGGCCGATCCTCTTACACGTGCATCAATGTGGGACTCACGAAATTTCTCGCCTTCTAATTCCGAGGCCTGTACGGAATCGTCGGCGAAACGCGACACCCACGCCGAGAGGCCCCAGGAAGCGGGCGCTGCTTCTTTTTTTTTTTTTTTTCTTTTTTTCTTCCTCCCCATAATGTCCTTTCGGACCATGCGGAGGACGATGCCCGCGAGCTGTTGCCGTGTCCGCAGGAGGTGAGCCTTGCACACCGATCGTATACACTCGAGTTTTAGGGATGATACAATTATTAGAGGGTGGTATTTTTTTTTTTTTTTATCTTTATACTTTTTCGTTCTACAAATGGGCCCTTGTCGTGTATTTCACGTTTGCATCCGCACATATTTGTCGAGTAGATGTTTATTTTTTCGTATTTTTTAGAGAAAAAAAAATTTTTTTTCTTGAGTATAGCGCCAAAATCATTTACACCCGCGAACAAATTAGATATACCTACATAAAAATACACGTGCATATATTTATATAAATGTTAATCCATGGGGTCAAGTTGCACCAGAAATGTCTTTTCCAACTCCCCGCGTATGCAGCAAAAAAATATAGCTAATAAAAATCTTTCCCTTTCCCGTAAAGGGGTCAACGACTGCACCGATGAGGTGGTGTTTTCTCTCGCTGCAGGATATACTACCTATACGTGCCATTAGTATCCACACATACACACACACACACACACACACACACACATGTATATAATACAGGGGCACCATTAAGAGTCGGAGGGACACAACAATCCCGAGGTGTATATGTAGGTATATAGCTTGAAATTGCTGCACCGTCTATACGTCTGTATATAGAGGAGGAGAGGAGGAAAATTTGAAAGTCGCAGGAGAAAGTGCTGCAACGGTGCATGCTATCGCCACCTCCTCCGTATAGCTTAGGATATATAATATCCTTGCATTGGTTGCGCGCTCATAGTTGGCACTCTCTCGCGTGCAGCTGATGATGGCAAGGAAAATCCGCGGGCTCTGCCCCACTCCCTATACACATACGTATATATAAGTACAGAGTCTCTCTCTCTCTCCGTTATATCTTATTTTCTTAGTTTATATATATATATACACGCGTGCGCGCAACTCGGAGCGCTCAGCCGTTAAGTCACAGCGTGCCTCCCTCCCTCCCCCGCTCCTTTACCCGTGCAGTGCTCTAATATACACAAGGTGTGCACTATCAGGCCCTCCTCTCTCTCTATATGTACTTCCTGCTGCTGTTCCTTCTTCGTCTTCCCCGAGGAGGGGGAGGGGGGGAATGCAAAGAAACACGCGCTCGACACTATGATGTATATGATGTGCGTGTGCCGGTTCCGCTAATCTCAATGACGACCTTTCAGGAGAGGAAAAGAGCCTTGTTTTCGCTTCCTCTTTCTCTCCTCTCCGACACCACCGCCGCCTCTCCTGCTCAGCTGATGCGTTGGTTTCTCCATCTCCCACCTCCTCCTACTTGCACGGATTCTCTTTCTGGGTTTGCTCTCTTATCTCCGCTCACTCTCTCGCTCGGAGGTCGATAACCACCACTTGTATATACCTATACACTTGCATTTTGGGTGTACAGTTTTTTTTTTCACTTATTTAATTTTTTTTTTTTTTTTTTTTCTTTATACGCTGTTGCTGATGCAGATAAAAGTGGAAGTGATAGACGACGATCCGAGGCAGCAACAGCCGGCGACCTTGACTTTTTTCTTCTTCTTCGGCTGTATGTACGTCAAACGTGCGGGATATTGGATTTTTATTTTATTTTATTTTATTTCTTTTCCGAAACGCCGATCGTCCATGCAAAGTCTATAATATGCTAATCGGTTCTCGATCGGTATCCCCATTACAATATACCGGTTACTCCCGTACTCGTAAAAATCGCCGATTATGCATCAGGTTGCTTTTACGCCTGTATTCTCTCATTCTCGAGTTTACAATATACATAATTCGACACTCCGTAAATCTAGCTTTTTTCATTATGGCACAGCAAAAAAAAAAAAAAAATAAATAAAAAAAGGATATTATTTATAATCGTCAAGCTGGAGCTGTCGCCTCCAGTATTTTACTTTCTCTTCTCGATATAACTCGCTGTTTTACGTACTCTGCCGAGATATTAATTTACTGCGGGAACGTGGCTGATACCTCGGAGCCATAGAGAACCCGGTGCCTTTTTTTTTCAATATCCAGCCGGATTATCGCGTGCCGCGCCGCTCGCTGTCACTTTGGCGATAAAATTCACTCCTTCCCGCTATACATGGCGAACTCAGACAGCTGACTAGGTTTTTTTTTTCTCTCCCTCTCCTGTTGGTAGTGCGCGATCGAAATTGCATATTTCTCCGTTTCGCACCTTGGCAACGATAGGTTGCATGCACGAGAGATTACAACAACCACGACTGTATATCTATTTGCCCAATCCACCCGAGCGTAACTGTATATTGTGTATAAATGGTACACACTAGGCGTGACCTCGAAAAACCGCATCGGTCCGGATTTTCAGCGGCACCGGCTCCGTCCCGTTGACCCGTTTTCCGTCTCTCGAGCTGATTCGGTGGATTAAAAAAAAGCAACCCGTTTCGGCCAACTCGAGCGAAAAACTTTTATTGTAATGGTACGCGTGTAGGGTACCCCCGCTTATTGCAGAAAGACAGATAACTGGTGTCGTAACGCATAGGAGAAAGAAAAACCAGACTAGCGCACTTTCGTTTCTCCCCCTCGATTGCGACACGATCGCTCTGATTACCGATTTACGAGGTACGGAGTCGCGGGCATGGGCTGTGTATAGGATTTTTTTCGACTTTGCTGAAATATAATGGAAAGAAAAAAACATTCGCGCCAATCAGTTTGACGCTTCGCGCTTTCGTTAGCTCCCGTGTATAATGTACCGTAGACACGCGCGTTTGAGCTTATTATTGCCGTACAGCAGTGAGGGATCGCGTTACACCGTCGATTGCGAGCCGTTTCCATCAACTCGGGCCGCATCTACGATGAATATGCGCTTCGAGCCGACTTTTCATTGATTTCTAAACGCAATCTCGGGTTTCTCCCTCTCGATTTTTTTTTTTTTTTTTTTTTTTTCTCTTCTCCAATCAAAACAACCTTGGTGTTTGGGATACATCGGGTCAGTATTATAAAAGCTTGCAATGGATATAGAACTCGAGTATTCGCCCAAGTGCAATGTCACCTGTGTCGACGTCCCGGAAAAAAAGTGATATCCCAGAGAAAATGAATCAATTGTGCTTACTAATAGCGAGATGGCAAATTTTCCGAGATAGCCAATCGGAGGTAAACGGAGAGATACTGTATCGTCCGTGTAATACGTCGTAAGGTTATACAGTTGCGTCTTTAGGGACAGCCCGAGCTTCCGAGAAGACATTCGCAGTCGATGACGCCAACTGCGGGAGAGCGAGAGATAAGCGAGGGAGCAAAAAAAAAAAAAAAAAAATTCGGGGGAATACCCTCCTGCCGATCTTCTGCGTGGTACATAATACAGCAGAAGCGTTTTTTAAAAAAACTTTTGGGTTCTTCCGTGGACAGGACTAATATTCGTGTTTTGCAACGAGCAACGACTCGAGACATATTATATGTAGTATTTGAAAAAATTTTAATCTATCCCACGTTCTCGGAAAAGTGTGTAAACAAACGCGGTTATCCATCGTATATACGAAGAAAAAAAAATATATATATATATATTAATTATGTGATAAGACAGTAATCGTCACGCGACGACTTTGTCGGATTATCGTCCCTACAGAAACTGTTTTTAATGAGCTCATTAACCAGCCGACATTCATAACTCGTACACTATACTTTGTAAATAATGTTATCTGAAAATTAAAAAACCACCTTGTTTTCGCGTTGCTTCGAAACATTGTTGTATTGTTTTTCGCCGGCTGCTCATTTGTTTCCAATTGAATACAATGTATACCCAGTCCCGTCATTTACGCGGATCGGACAGAGCCGACGGTTTCGGCTGCATCGTTTGCGAAGCCGGCCGGCGTGTACCAAAAAAAAAAAGTGGGAGAGGTGGGAATCACGCATATGTATACATAGCAGCTCTTTGTGACGTAGACACGTCGCACTTATAACGCGTTTATATATATATATCGAGGCGCATCGCTCGCGCCGCACGTGGCTCGTTATCACCCCAGCAACATGTTATACCCGAGCGCTTTGCGTCGCAGTAGCGTTGACGCAACCACACCGTGAACACGCTCCGTTGATCTGCAGTTTGGTATATTGTAGCCAATGCGATTGGTATAACGGAGGTAGAGCTTGCTGTGGAAAAAACTACGCAGTTTTTCTCGAGCTGTACACAACTCGTGTGTTTTTGTGCCGTTTACGAGGCACGATAATAAATAGGTACATGGGTATTTATAAAAACTGATGCGTTGTGTTGTTTGTTATTTATTAAGTGATTGCTCGTTAGAGTTGACTTTTTTCGGTGAAAGGAAAAAAAAAAAGAAAAAAAAAGTGAATTTTTTGTTTTCAATTTTGTGGTTACAGGGGACGACCCGGCTGTCAAAGCGCATCGACGAGGTGCGACTGCTCGAGTCCCGCAAGAGCGCCCGGCTAGCGGACTCGGACACGGACTTTGCCAGGCTGGCCGACATGGGCAGCGACCGTAAACGCTCCTCGTCCCACTCCATCGAGGTCCCGCAAGTCATAGGGTGAGTACTGATGTTTTCTTTTTCTTTTATTATCCACGTTGAATTGTATCGTTGAGGAGTTGACGATCGATCCCATCTCGACTCCCCCGTACATTTGGCCGATGAGAGAGAACAAAACGATCACTTGTTGGTTGATCATTAAATGAAAACGGTACCGATCTTTGATACGTTATCGAAATTGGGATTTTTAATTATTCAGCTATACCCTATTTCATTGATGCTCAATAACGTCAAAAGCACAATAACAGCCCAAAAAGGATATGGATTCAAAATTTTTGCTCAGCTCACCCCCGCGCTGATCTGGAAATCCCATGTATAGGTCTCCGCGTATTGTTGAACCCAAGGGGGATAAAGAGCCTCGAAAGCCCAACGCGCGGAAACAAAAAAATGGTGAGCGTGAAAACTATTTTTCCCCTCTGCTGAATCCGCAAAGGCAGGTACGCGTGTACGTCCACACACACTGGCATGTACCTGCCGCGCCTCTACATTTCACGATCGTGTATATTTAAAAATATAAAGACCGGCTTTTTTTTTTTTTTTTTTCTTTTTAATAAACCAAGCAAGTCGATACAGTCAAGCCGGCCGGCAAGTTCCCATTAAAAAATACAGTCGCGGATGGAGCCGTTAACACCGCTAATGTATAAATGCAGATGATTTAAGAACATAATTACATTGACTAGTCACGAGCTGTACTTAATTTCATTCCCCCACATTCAACCAAAGGTGTAGGTACGCGTCCTTGTAAATAGATACCCTGTATATAGTCTCACCGAGAGTCACACGAGCGAAAACATCCTCGTCGTATTTTTTTTCTTCCACTACTCTTAAGTACGTAAGCGTCTGTATAGGACCCACTAAACGCCTGGTATCAAAGCGCTGCTCCCACGTCCGTGTTTGTATATATATATACGTACGCAAGGTACCGGCGACGACATGGGCACACATAACGGAGGTATGTACAAGTTTAAAAATAGAATTTCGCTCGTGCTCGCGTAGGTATGCATATATACATTGGTATACACGGCCCACCTGTACTGGCAACGGTATTGGTATGTTATACAAGGGAAAGCGCGTCGCGAGTCGCCTGTATATATACATACGATCGATCAGGTTTTTTAGGCCCCGTTGCGTAGCATTTGGATTCTTTAGTGCCGAGTCACTGTTGTCGGCAATGCTGAATATTGGAAGTTGTTTTTTTTTTTTTTTTTTTTTATTCTCCCTTCGCGTTAAACATTTCCAGCTTTCTCCTCGCCAATACGGTTCGAGTGACGATCACAATGAGCCATTTGAAGCAATCGGCTCGTCAAAACTCCGCGACAATGTCATCGGTGACGCGCGAAAATTTGTATTCCCCAGCTCGAAGAAAAGAAAAAAATGAAAACAGTTGCGTCTCTGCGAGCGCAGACCGTGGAATGCGCCGATCAGCGTTACCAGAGCCGACGGAGTGATCTTTTCGGTCGATGCACCGGCACGTGTCGAAGATATAATTGTAATAAAGTTGGGACGGATATGATGAAGAAAAAAAAGAAGAATCAGTATCAATGGCACACAAGAGCGCGGGGAAATCATAATCACTATTTATCACGAAGCTTAATGACAATACGAGTCGTATAAAATATATAAACAGCGATAAGGAACGTAAGTTGCAGATTAAAAAAGAAAACAAAAAAACAACGAAAGTCAACTTAAAAAGATGAGGTCACTTTTTTAATCTCGAGCTTCCGATGTTTGCTTGGAGCACCTTGTTATCGTCGACGTAGCGAATAATCGGACTCCATTAAAAACCAATCAGACCCGAGCCGGAACGCTACATGAGTGCATTAGACCCGCGATCAAAACAAATATTGTCGGAGCGAGCTTTCGTAACTATTCCGCGGTTGGAGCAACATCGTCCATTTGATTATACATTCAAGAAGTCACACACACACGGAACCATTGTATAACATACGGTTGCGCAAAGAAAAGAAAAAACAAATCGTTAATTCATGGTATACGATTTCTATATTTCTCCATCCCGAAATAGCCCGCGTTGCTTCCTTCGCAGGCGCGGGCGTGCGAAAACGAAGGGAGAAACAATAGCCGCGCAATTGAGGTGTATACGGAGGTGATGGCACTCGAATGAGCGGCGGTTAAGGAGGAGCCCGGCCATCATGGGAACCAAAAGGAAGAGAGATCGGCTCGACGCGTTGACTTCCCGGTTTCACTGCCCAAGGAGCCCCTAGACCGTGAAGGGAATTGGCGCGCTGCGCACCTGTCTTCCCATAAAAACCCGCGCGTGGGAGAGTAAGGGCCTGTTGATGCACGCTCCATCAGCCACGCGGATTTTTGTCGAATCGCGGGTACCTATACATCCAAAAACGAGAGGAGGTGATAAAACGAACTGTAACGCCTTCGGGGGGGTACGAATGTCTTTTCAGCAAAGTCCGCGCGTAAAAACAAAATAAAAACAGTATACACCTTATATACACACAAATGGTACAGTTAGCTGATGAGCACCTTGGCGCGCGGCTTTACGATTTCCAGGGAGAGAAACGAGCCGGTAAGCGTCGTTACGAGGATGATGATGGTGGTCATTGTCATTATCAGCGCTGCTCATGCTAAAGTTCTCTGCTTTTTTTTTTTTTTTTTTTTTTCGTTAGCCAATGGGCAGAAAGAGGTATATTATGTGTGTATTGTATATAGCGTGCGAGATTGGAGTTTACCTTTTCTTCAGCTCAAAACTACGCGCTTAAGGTGTATACAGGGGCTGCTGAAGAAAGATCTCTTTCTTCTCGAGTGTGTCGCTGTTGTACGCGTATTATAAATATATAATGGGTACCTATTTCTTATGGATTATGCAAGGCCAGACGAGCCATAAAAAAATTCTAGAATTTTGTTTGCGCGAGTACAATTGTTACACGCTGCTACTACTTGTATACCATCGGTTAAAAACGCGTTTTCCATCTGTATAACATGTTTGGTACTGCTCACACTCCAAGGGGGTTTTACGGGTCAGTGAGAATTTTCTTCCAATTCGATTTCTCGATATAAATAACTCCCTCGCCGCTATAAACTAAAGGCGCTGTTGTCTAAAACTATCAAGTACATAAAAAAAAAAAAAAAAAAAAAAAAAAAAAAAAAAAAAGAACCACCAACGCGCTAGTTGCATCCATTTAAATAATTTAAATGAAAGAAAGAAAAAAAGTCCAATTTAAATAACGGGCCCCAAACGCTTCCCCCCTAGAATTTTTTATCTCTATACGCATTACAATGAGCATACACGCAGTTGCTCTACTCTTATTCGCTTCCCCACTCCCCATCAGCCGTTCCCTCGTCTCGTGCCCCATCTGTATACAACATTACCCAACTTCGGTGACATGGCCTATCCCAATATTCCCGTCGACCGTATGATATAAATATACATGTATATACACGGCCCCCAAAGAGAAGCGTCACGCTTATATATATATTTGTACGCGTGAAACGGGGAGAAAAATCCCTTCCCTTCCTCTATCGTCCCGATGGACATGTTGTTCCGTTACTCGCGATTGCGCTATAAATAAAAAAACCAATGTTTATTCGTTTTCTCTCGTCTCCGAATGTTTCGTCCATGTTGTTTTCACCTTTTTCTTCTTTGAGGGAAGATTTTTTTTCTCTCCCGGTTTTTCCACTGTAGGCACACGTCGCAAAATTCCCAAAACACGCTTTGTGAGCACATGTAGATAGAGTCTCGGTGGTGGTGGTATATGCTCGACTTTTTTCTTCCTCTGGTGCTCTTCAACGTTAATGCATGTCGGGCCTACACATTGTACTCTCGCAAGCCGTGGTATACAACCCATGTATATCCAAGTGCGTCTCTGTATCATTCTTTTTTTTTTTTTTTTTTTTTTTCTCTCTCCATCTCTCTTTCGCCCACACGTCACCGGGAAAGTACGAAGCGACCCAACGATACAGATATCTGTGTGTGCTTACGTTTCAACCTCTCGGTCCCAAGTAGAGCCGAGAGAGAAAAAAAGGAGGGGCACAGAAGCGTAGTTGGAACAAGAAAAGCTGGAAATAACGTGTATAATGGTATATATACTTACGTATTCGTGATGACCGAAGCTGAATTTCGGGGAGGACGGAAGAAGAGGGAAAGCGAGGTCCCCTCGGCGAACTTTACGGCAAATGGTTGGCATCAGAAAGCGGTCTTTTCTCTTGACCGCGCACGCGCTCTTGCCCCGTTTATCGTCGGGACGCTACTTTTCTCAGTGATGGGAAAACGCGCTGCCATGGTGGAAACAAAGAGCGCTTCAGCAGCCAACACTCATACGTGCATCTTGCATGGATATATCATAGTATATCATCTCCTCTCCTGGCAACCATCACCTCTTTTTCCCTTCGTCCGAGACTTTTCCCGCGACCATAACGCTTTCCCGCCCGTTACCATATGTATTGTATATACCCGAGTGGGTTTTCTTCTGGTTCCTTTCCCCCTTTTTCAAGCTCGTGCGCAAGCGCCTCCGACACCGTTACCTTTCGAAATTTCTCTCTCTCTCCTCGGTCGAAAAAAAAAAGTAAAAAAAAGGGGGGGGGGGAGAACGCGTCGGCCACCATACCATATGCCGGACTTTTTGAGAAACTTGTTTTTGTTTTCCATCCCATGGGAAAAAAAGGTTGGATCGATGCGCTCCTTTCCTCTTCCACTACCCCCGAAAAATAACAGGGCCTTTCTTCGCGCGTGTGCGCCCAACGGATGCCGCTTATCACGACCGCGTCGCTTTCCCCCAAAGGTTTTTTTTCCCCCTCCCCCCCTTTTATGGTTATCAGCGGGAATTTCCCGAGAGAAGAAAAATACCATACATCACTGCCCCCTAATCGACCGTACATACGTAGCAGCAGGAAGTTACGCGCGGCGGGACCCGCGTATAAGTGAGTATTGAAAAATGTTACCGGCGACATCATTTCCAATATCGACTTGCCTCTACACAATGTTGAATATTTATAGTCCTCATTGATAAGTGTGTATATAATTACGTGCACACTCGCTTTCACTTCGAACCAATTGATTGTACATCCAAGATGAAGTTGAAGCACAATGGTGGGCTACAAAAGCAAATCAAAGTTCATTACGGGCGTGGTAAGGCTATGCTACTTTTGTTACGCTTGAATGTGCTTGAAACAAGCGCTCGATACTTGGGTTGGATACATCGAAAAAATTGTTTCACATCATCTAGCTCATGTTGACGTGTGCAAGTATAGCTGAACTTTGGGTTGAGGGCGTTAGCCCTGCCCTTTTCGATACATATATATAGCGTCTCGTAGCGGCAACTTCGGCCGCTTGCAACTGGACCTTGAGCTCTATCGTACTGTATTGTATTTGAAAATCGTGTGCTTTCTAAACGACGTCGGTTACATAGCGAGCTTCGTATTTTCAAGTACTTATCCTCGTCGCCAACTTAAGTCCGCCTCCAAAAATTTCAGAGGCAGATCGTAATTCATATATATATGAATTAGAAAAAGGAGCACGTTAAATTCTTGCCTTTCACGCGAGTGAAACAAAAAAAAAAACAAAAAAAAAAAAATGGGTACACCAAAAGGCGCGAAGTGTGACGTGATGGCTCTATACGCGTCTAGTCCAGCAATAGAGCTCTGATCTATTTTTATCCTCCATTCACGACTCCTCTCGCTCTCTCTAGGACACAACAACAACATCGCGAAGCGCCTTTCAAATTTTTCGAGGTCCCCCTCCCCCAATCTCGACGTGGTCGGGATTTAATTTCGTACATTAGAAAGCGGCGGTCCCCGTAGGCGCTTTTTAAAAGGCTCCGAATTAGCGAGGTACGAAACAACACAGCCCGCGGTATTTTGGGGAAAAAAGGGGGGGGGAAGGGACAAAAAACACCCATTTCAATTGCCAAAGGAGAAACAAGTCCTTTCTCTCGGGTTCACAGACGTGTAAATACGCTCAGGCGTAGAATGTATAATGGCCCGCTAACGGCAGCGACCGAGTGTTGTTTTCGACTAACGAAACGAGGTCGATAACCCGCGAGTGTGGGGGCCCGCGGTACGTTATATATAATATACACGGTCTTGTGAAACTGTTTGTGTGCCTATTTTTAAAATCGTTTGGTATATATGGAAAAGCACGCCTGTCTGTATGGCTTACGAAACGCGGTCTTTCAAGGTCCGTGTACACACACACACACTGAAGCTGTGCGTCTTCGTTATAACAAAATTTTTCCCCATTGGGTAACACGCCGAATGTACCATGTGAACACACTGCTTTTATACCTGCTCGAAAAAACAAAATAGATGAAAAGAACGTCGACCTAATACTTACCACCACCACCATCAGCAGCAGTAGCAGCAGCAACATATCAAAGGAGTCAACAAACAACTCGAACCCATCCATACATACACACGATGCGCGTATTATATTATTCTAAGCACCCGAGTGGTTCTTTAAATATCATGTATGTATGTATATAAAACGCGTGTATGACAGCGATGTAGGTACCACCACACAGTGCTAACAAGGCAATGGGAGAGATACAGAGAGATATGCCTCTCTATGTCTCTGGTGACCCGATTAAAATAATGACTGGAGAGTAAGTATAACGTGGGCTCAACCTATAGAGGATGATGGAAGCGTGTGTTGTGCGTGTAATGTATATGTTATATGAGGGACAAGGAGCAGCGGCCGATGCAAACGCAACTTTTGTCACGTAAGATATAGTATCATCGTCAATGGCGGAGGAACAGAACAACGGCACCTCATCTGCTCTCTCGTCTCAAAACATGGTCGTATTCGCGTGGTTCACAACTTCGACATTCGCGGTAGCGAAGAGGCAAGAAGAAAAAAAAAAAAAAAAAAAAAAAAAAAAAAAAAAAAAAAANAATACAACTGATCCAAACAGCGTATTAGGATTTCCCGTGGCAGATGGACGCGTATGACACAGCACCCGTGTGTTTACCCGAGCTGTGTGTAAAGGGGAAAAAAAAAAAAAAAAACCCAAAGTGACGTCACTGTGATCGCTCACAGCCCGCGGTATTTTGGGGAAAAAAGGGGGGGGGGAAACGTTTGGGGGGGGGGGGAAAAAAAAAAAAAAAAAAAAAAAAAAACAAACGAAGCCGCGACGTGTATATGTATGTATGCCTACGGGGGGGAGAAAGCGCGTCCCCGTTGGTCTCGGGAATTGGGTCGATCAATACGGGTTGCCCCGCTATATAAGCTATATGGGTCAGGTGCACCGATGCGCGCGCGCGAACCATGTACCAGACTCCCCTACACGTATTTCGGGGGGCTGGCACTCTCTCTCTCTCTCTCGACTCGAGAGCTTTTCCTCCCTCGCTTACACGTAGGATGTACCATTGTTATATAGGGTAGATGCCCTATCTTATATACAGCGTATGTTATATATACAATGAAAGTTGAAGAGGTGCTGCAGAGGCTGTACCTACGAAGTTGGATTGCTTGTATGGGCGACTAATTGTAATTCTTAATTTTGGCGGTTCTACAACGATAAAAGCGGCAGTTGTCAGCGCTTTAACTGGCGGAGTATTAATTGGTCTAGGACGTTGTATACGTGGTGTGTACGTAAAACCTCGTCATGGGACTCTTTGATCTGTATACAAGGAGGACACGGTCAATGGGATTTTTTTTCCTCTTTTAGCCGCAACGATAGGAAAACGATTATACCTACCTGGGTTATAAATTAACCGTGAGAGGGAGAGTTTACCATCCAACCGAGACAACCATCGGAGCAACAAACAAACCAACCAGCCAACTACTTGGTCTGTAGATGCACACATCAGGAGTTGCCATGGCTTAAGACGCGACCAACGCACCTATGCCCTATATAATTATATACACGTGGCTAATTTATTTGTATAATTGTCGAACGCGTTTTATTTATCTATTTTTTTTTTTTTTTTTCGATATGTACCTGTATCGGTGTATTCATTATACGTACGCCGGCCTCGCGGCAAACCGGACAGATATAGATGTCCTGGTTCGATAAGCCCCGACCGGGCGCGACCAAACTCTCGAGCTTGTGTGTACAGTGCGGGCCCAACACCGTATCGTCGTCGAGTATATATGAGTCACGGGGGGGGGGGAAGAAAGAAAAGAAAGAAAAAAGGGAAGAAAAATAACACGCCGTAGCGAGAGTCGTACCCCGTTTCCAATCAACCAACAGCCCGAGCCATTGAGCGTCCATGCGACGACGACAGCTACACAACGTACATATACACGTACATATACGGTATACATGCCAGCTCGAAGGTTTAATTGAGTTCAATCATCCTAATCTCGATTCAGGTCGCATATATGTGTGTGTGTGTGTGTGTGTGTACCCGCTCTGTACCCGCGGTGGACGGAGCGCGAGCGATGCCTACTTGGAGAGACGGTGATGCGAGAGAGCGCCCGTAATGGCCCTTTGACTCCTACATCCCGTGTTGCCGTGATGGTGATGGTTACGGATGATGTACGGTTGTTTATTTCCCGCTGCTGAGGGCCACTCGGTGACGTCACTATGTACACCGCTTCTCTCGTTTGTTTTGCAGAAAAAAAAAAAAAAAAAAAAAAATTTGTGGTCGTCGTTCATAAGATTTAATGATTTTTTCGAAAAAAAAAAAAAAAATACATCCAAAGGAAGAAGAAGAAGAAGAAGAAGAAGGAAAAAGACAAAGTGGGAATGGCACAATATGTAGAGTGTTAGTCGCGAATGCTTGGGGTGTGCATCGGGTGTGCATAAGAATCAAGGGCTCCGAGCTGATGTTGAAATACGCGTATGGATTTTCTGAAGAAAACGTTAATCAAAAGTATGCTTTGCGTTGGTGCAAATCGTCGTCCAACACGAGTCTCATCGAAATCAAATACAACTGATCCAAACAGCGTATTAGGATTTCCCGTGGCAGATGGACGCGTATGACACAGCACCCGTGTGTTTACCCGAGCTGTGTGTAAAGGGGAAAAAAAAAAAAAAAAACCCAAAGTGACGTCACTGTGATCGCTGCGTGAGACGATCAAGCGCGAATCCGCAGTATCATCGTAAACACGCGACCCTCGAGTGATAAGCCCGAAATTTAGGCTCTGCCGGCGCCGTCGATCCGCAGCGATCAACTATTATGAAGCGCCAGACTAATGGAAGAAAGCAACATAGGGGAAAATACATTACGGAGCCCGCATATTTATATTGTGCGTCTACAGTGGGTGTCTGGCGCACACGCGAGCGACAACGCGGTAAATAAACCATAAAAGTTACGTGTCGCCATAATTATATATATACCTCTCGCGCTCGCGGCCTTGGTGCACGACGAGTTATGCAGAAAGAAAAATACCTCGGGACGGAGGAGGAAGGACAGAATTAGCGGTGTGCACTCGCCAAGATAATCACGAGCCCGTCCTCTCTGTTTTTCCAAAGCTGCACGCGCGTTACGGGACACGTTATATACACGCGCGATGGGGGACGCACACGCGAATTCTCTCCCTGCGCTTTTTCATTGTTTTCACTTCTCGATACAGATACGTCACAATCGAACAAGTTTCCTTTTTTCCCTTTTTTTCCTCTGCATGGATCGCCTCGAAAATAGTACTCGAGGGCAGTTAATGAAATATGCATCAAGTGTGTGTATAAAGTATCGTTGGCAAGACGGAAAATACCTCACTGTCGCGCAATATGTCGATGATCCTAAAACAAAAACAAAAAACAACTTTGGTATACATAGTCTTTGGCTCGCATGAGAAGCGCTTATATTATATCTCTTATCTCCCTTGGCGAGCGCGTCAAACCGTATATACATTTTGACGTGTGCCACTTAAGTACTTCCTCGCCTTTCGTATAAAACAATGACACTTGAAACCCCCCGATGATTGCATTAATAACAGTGACTGTGTGCGTGTATTATATGAAAGGTCATCAAACGCGGTAGTCGTTGTTTGGTACATTGTACACGTACGATAAATCATATGTATATATTTTATAATAAAAACACGCCACATCAACGCTGAGTCATACTCTCGCGTATAAATAATTCGTGCTTACCCGCGATTTTTCGCTCCGATCGAGCGTACAACATTTCCTCTCCTCGATGGGGAAAAAAAAGGAAAAAACACGCGTGTTTAATGTACTCGCATGCACGCGTCTTCCGAAATCAGCTTACGACGGCATAAATATAATATTGCGTCGTGCACCCACACGCGTACGAACCAAATGGCCATTTTGTCGCTGCGGCGTCGCGCGCGAGACACCAACAAACGCGTATTTAAAAAAAAAAAACCCCACGCTCGACGCGCGTCCCGTAAAACTCGAGCGCGAATGTATTACAATGAAGAGCTCTTTCGCGTGAAACGAAATCAAACGAAGGAGGAAAAGAGATCCTGTACTCCAGGGAAAGTCAACCAACGCTATATTATATGTATACGGTAGCGCCCACTCGTACGGCGGCGCAACAAGTCCTCGTCTTTACGCGACCATCAGCTGCCGGTACGTGTGCGCAATTTCGCAAGAGAGAGCAGGAAAGAGAGGAAAACGAGGTGTATATATTATATAGGAAACACTCGGACGAGAGTTGCGTAACGCCGGCCGGCCGGTCGATTGCTCTTGGTTTGGCTCCCGTCGATGCGCTGTACTCTTCCGGAGGGCGGGCGTGGATTTCTGGGTCGAGGAAAAACACCGTGAGATAACAGGTGTGTGTTAAATCCGACTCTCTTTGCGCAACAGCCCGTGGCGTGAATTTCCCGAACAGGAATCCGGTCGCACACATGTATAGGTGCGTTTCGCCCGTATAGACGCACTTGCGCGGTGATTGATCGGCCCATCGGCCTTGACGCCTGTCCACTGTTTCGCGTCTCTCTAATGCGCAGCTTGCATTTTAAGAGCCCCCCGCCCCGCTGTCGGTCTATGCACTGATGGGTACAAGTTATTACATGCAGCTGCACTTTCTTGGCAACTTTAGTTGGTAGTGTAGTATATGTATTCGTATATACGTCGCAATGATGCGTGTATAGCAAAGGAATCTCGTGTGCAAAGAGGAAGACAAAAAAAGCTTTGCTTTGGTTGTGTTGGTTGACGCTTGCGATTCAACGTGTATCGTGTGACGTTCGAAAGTTGTTTTTGGTCGCCTTTGCTGAAAGTATATCTACGAGCAGCGCTTGGTTTCATTGAATCGCGTGGAAGTAAAGGTGCCCAGAACCATCAACGATTTCTCCATTGACCAGTAGGTAGCACGGCTGTTTTCATTGAAAAAAAAAGTATATCAGTAGCAGCTGGGAAAAAAAATTTAACAGTACCCACTTTGACAACTGTCCAAAAAGAAGAAAATGAAAAAAGGACTTGATTCTACCTGTGCCCCAAAATCCAAGGGTTTTCAACTTCGTCTTTCAATGTGCAGAGAACGACGGAGATGCTTAGGCACAGCGAAGCATGTAAGGAGAGAAAAGTGAAAGCGAAAAAAGGAAGGAACGATACCATAGTAATACATAATCATAGCACATATTACAGTAAAATGTCAACTAAAAGTCAGACGTTTCGATTTACGTACATATCGGAATGAAATAGGGAAATACATAGACATTCGTGGAGTGTTGTATATAGGTATGTACCGTGTCACCGTATAAAAAGCACAATTTCCTGCCTCCGTTGCGCAAACGTGCAAGTTAACTACATAACATACATAATCATACGCCCGACTCTTCTCCGATGCGTTATATTATACCTTTTGTTCCGCCCCCTCATGTAATCGGTATAACGTACAGCTGGCCCTCTTTACCCTTCCGATGGCATTGTCGGCTACTTTGTAAACTCTGTACACCCATAAAACTACGCGAGTTTAGGTGTACAGGTACGTCTATTCCGTTGTACACTGTAATCTTGGGACGAGTCGTTTCGAATCGCGTGTACGACCCTCCAACAAAAACGTGCATTTCCGGCCCACAAAAGGGGACGCGTCGTTTTAAGTACACGTGCAGTGATGTTAACCGAGGGAGCGGTATATCTGTATAGGTGTATGGTGTAATGTATAGTATCGCGTAACGGTAGCAACATTGGCGTGCATATATATGTATACGTGGAGAGGAGCTATCAGCAGGAGGAGGTGCTCGATGCTAGTCGAGCGTTTAGCTTTACAGCGGCGTAATTAACCTCGTTTGGTTTGATTTTTTTTTTTTTTTTTTTTTTTTTTTTCATCGGGGCGCAAGGTTGCGCCGTTGATGCATTCGCGGCTAAAACAAGAGGAGCAAGAGAATCGAAAGGCTGATATATTTTAACGTTCAACAATTAGAGATCAACACACCGTTGAACAAAATGAGTGCACCTACTTTTTTTTCTCCCTCCCCCCCTCCCTCCACTTCTAAGCTCTTATTTACCTGTAACACGCCCGTTTCTTCGATAGATACATCGTATACATCCCGAGTCGAAGTTTCCTCGTCGAGCGAATCGCATTATTCATCGGGGAAAAAAAAAGAAGATATCCCCTATCGACAAAACCTCCCACCGATTCACTGCGGGGCCGAAATGCGATTCTTCTCCCCCGGTTGCGGTGCAGCACTGAGTATAAGGTAAAATAAATGAATCGGAGCCAAAATAGCCGGTATAACCCAGGGATTGCAGGCGAAGGACGGAAAAGACCTGCTATATGCCGCATGCCGTGCATGTATAACTTGTAATACACATAGTCAGTGACAAATCGCGCTTCTACGTGTACACCGGCTCGGTGTGTGTATAATTTGCAGCTTTTCTGCCCGTGTGTACATAGGTGTATACACGTGCATATATATGCGTACGGATGCCAGAGAGATAGAGGCTACGCGCGCGCGCAAGCGAGGTATAGGAAGCGAATAAGGCCGGCCGGCGCTTTCGCGGAATCGAGGTCGATCGATGCAGCTCCGCGCTATACGTACACCACCGCCTACCCCTTTGAGGGTCTATACATGTGTGTGGGTATACGCAGCCGACTCTGCTTCGCGCTCGCCCTCCCCGAAATGGGTCAGGTACACGGGGCGCATCTCTCGCGCCCCCGGCCCTTCCCCCTTTCGCCTCAAAGTCCCTTTACTTACCTATACATAACATATTATACACATTGGTATCGTACATTTACATATTTACGCACTCGCTGGCGATCCATCGTAACGTATACACAAGCGGTAAAAGCGTTGCCGTTACCGACTTTTTACATCGTACGTGCGGTATCCCTACTACCCTCCTTGTTCTCATTTCCCCCCTCCCCCGCCCCCTTCCGCACACGGGTTACTTGCGACGCGCCATTTTTTCCTCTCATCAGAGAGAGCTTTTACGTTTGTAAACGCGAGAGCTCTTTTTATATTTATAAGGGTACACCGGGTGGAAGAGGTAGCTGTGGGTCCGCGTGTGTGTATAGAGTATCGCTGGGCTGTTTGACGATGGCCTTTTGCCCCCCCAACCTCCCCGAGCTTTTTCACCCCTTTGTTCGCGCACGCCGCGCGGCAACAGTCCCTGGCGCTGGTGAAAAGTGCGACTTGCAGCCTAGATTCCTTTTTTTTTTTTTTTTTTTTTGTTTTTTTCCCTCTGTACCATATATACATACGTCCAAAGGGTTTGGTTTCTGCGTATACGTGGTAAATATTTCTTCTCTTACCGCAGATTGTGCGGACGGAACGTACATGAAAGGTTCACCGGAGCGTTTGTTAAGTATTGATCCCAGTTTTTGGGTCCGAAGTAACAATTGGAAGGAAATGAATGATAAAAAATTACCGATTATTCCTGCGATTCGATCGAATTCGGAAAAATCAAACTAAACCACAACCACACTCTAGTGTTTAACAACAGAGACGACGCGAGATGACGGTGGGTGACATCACGTCCAAAAATGGTGGGGCTAACTGATAAAAAAAAAAAAAAAAAAAAAACCAAGCAACGACAACGCGCGCACGGAATCGCGCATAAAAATAACCAACCCTCCGTGGGATGAAAAAAGAAAAAAAAAAAGAAAAAGGGGAGCCAGGAAAATGTATTATACGGTGGGGTGCAGGAGGAATCGTATCCAGGAGGTTGGGGCGGGAGGTCGACCGGCGCGCAGAAAAGCGGTCAATAGTGTACGAAGGGGAGAGTCGCCAGGGTAAACTTGTTGAGGCAGGCCCGAGGAGGGGGAGAGGAAAGCTCGACTTGCGACCGGCACACGTGTATATATAATACACCCTTGGAGGGGGTGGGGGTGGAAGCGCGTTTCTCTCATCCAATGGAGGGGCGGAAGCGTGGGTGGAGGGAACCGGCAGCCGGCGTGTCGTCGGAGGGGCCGTATAGAAGCGCTTCCGAGTCATGTATCTCTATATATACTGCCGCCACGCTACGTATACACTTCCACGGTGCCCGCGCATCGCGAAACTAGGACAATAGGTCGAGTGCAAGCGTCGTCGGGATGCCAGCTTCTCTACACGTGTGTGTGTCCGCGTGTGTATACACACACGTCAAAAGACGAAAGGAGCACGTGCACTAATACACCGACGACCCACGCCGGCCGGTCTACGTATATGTACCACTCTTACACAGTGCATATACACAGTATACACTCGCAGTGGTAGCTGCACATATTTATTATACACCCACACACTTACACAACGTGCACGTTATACAAACGAGCTACACATCGAGGTGGGGATGGGGGTTAGTATATACGTCGCATCAGCCAAAACAGTGGTGGTGGTGGAGGAGCTTGCAAAGCACCGACTTACTTAACTCTTATCGGCGCGTGGCACCGAAGGACGCCATCCCCCTCCTTTGCCCCGCATTGCTTGCACACACCCGTTATGCAACCTTCGCCTGACCTTTGTAGCTTTTTGCCCCGGTATCCTTGCGCTTCGCCGTACTTTTCACACGTGCCGTTTGTCGGCTATATAAATCTTGTATACGTATAATATATATATATATATATATACTCGTTGCATCGTGTATAGCTACATGCTGTATTTCGCAGCCAAGCCTCTTCTTGGACCTCGTTTTTCACGAGCTGTGTATATAGGTGTGCACACCCCACTATACCCCTTATTACACACCCACCGCTGATGAGTGCTTTTTACTTTAATACGAACCTGTACGTGTAGCTGGTAGGGGTGAGGGGGTGTTTGGGTGGCACGTGTATGCACATGGACGAAGACGACGCGATGACGGAGCTCGAGGGGGTGTGTGTAGGCACCTTGTACATAATCCGAGTGGATGCGCGACAAGATGATGTATATATATATATATCTCCAAAGAGGATCAAGGGCTGCACTCTATATATACGCTTCCCTCTCTCGTACATTACGGAGATGTGTATGCTCTACACATCTTTGTGCTCCGTGGGGTACTTTTACCTTGGCTTTTCTTTGTTTTTTTTTTTTTTTCTTTCAAGGCTTATAGAGATCGGTTTTGGTTATTCGAAGGAGCTGCACGTGCCGCGCCTCCGTGTAGGGGTATATTACAACGTATGGCCGTGATATTACGTTGTTGATCTACTGCGTGGGATGTTATATACATTGCACGCTTATGGCGCTTGAAACACTTTTTCTTTTTTTTTTTTTCTATTATACACACGTGCGTCTCGCGAATAAAATTTTATTCAACATAACGTACAGTAACAGCTGAGTATCGGTATGTATACATTATATAAATATACACACTTTTGGGGGTGAATCGAGTCGAAAGTTGTGCAAGTTGAACCATATTCGTTTGTAATTTTCGATTAAGCGTCGTTTTTTCATCTCACCCGTTCCGATGATTGACAAAACAAAACGAGGAATGAAACAGCATCCACGAAACGTATATATAAAGTCACTGCACGTAAGTTGTAGGACATAACGTAGTTAATAACGGAGCAAAACGCGAAGCGGAGCGAGTATACAACGCGTGTCGAAAACGAAAGTAAATCGGGTCAGGTCGCCGGCAAGCATCAGCAGCTATATATAGGTGAGAGACGACTCCCGCTGCGCCTGCAAAAAGGGAGGTACACCTAGCGGAGGCGAAACTATGTATATATATATGGGCCGTATTATAGTATACTTACAACGTTATAAAGCGCGACCCCGGAAAGCCCGTCCGGGTGACCCGATTCGGCAAAGGGGTTATGGGAGGGAGTTACCGGTGCCCCAGAAAACCCAACCGGTAGAGGAGCGAAAAAACCCCCTCCATCCCCCCGAAATCAGGTCGCTCCCGGAAGAATAACTCACGTAAGAGAGAGAGAGAGGAAGTGGTGTCCGGGTCAGCCGGAAAACCAGGTCGCTCGATCCAGGACACCGCACGCCCCGTACAACCACGGTGTATATAGGGGGTGGTGGGCGCACACCTACACGCTCTCCCTCTCGCGCGCGCGCGAACACCGCCCTCTAGGAAAACTGACCCTGTGCGCCGACTGGCTCTCCTATACGCCGCTGTACGCGGTGACTGGGTAACCCGGATCCCGACGCCGGCCCGGCCCCGCGCTCAACTAGGTCAATGCTTGCCTCCTCCCACCCCCTCTTTACTACCCCGACTGGCTGACTGTTTTATTCTACTTCTTCTGTTTTTTTTGTTTTTTTTTGTTTTCATCGCCATACATTGTAGCACAGCGTTTTCCATTGTATAAATGTACCCTCTGTCGAGGTGGGGGTGGATTAGCGAGTGCGTGCGAATCAATTTGTGATGATCATGTAGTTGGGGGGCGCGAGGCCAAGGGAAGCATTGACACGGAAACGGAGCGTCGACGCAGCGGGAGGAGCTTGTATCGATCCGTGACGTGTATAGGGGAGTCCTGCGTCGTCGTGCACCGCTGCCGGAAAAGATATACTCGAGCGATATTAATTTATTCATCGATTGTTTTTGCCGATTGTATATAATTGACGTTGTTACCCGATGTGCGTAACATACTTGTGCCGACGAGCCGTGTGTATATTTGTTTTTGCGCAACGATCGAGTGCGCAGTTGTGGCGTTTCTACACGGAGAGAGAGGAAACTTTTGTTTTAGCTTTATCTCCGTATAAAATTGAATACGCTCCCCCCCCTCTGACGTTGTTGCGTTGCGTAGAAAACGCAACAAAAGCGACAAAGCCAGTTGGCAGACGCCGATGATTACCTAATCATATCTCTGGCAATGAACTAAATACCTATATATGCATGTACATTGTGCTTTATCGGAAAACGCGCGCTTTTCTCCTTCTGTCCGATGCGCGACACCGTTTTGCATATACTTCCTCGTATGGCGCGTGCGCGTAGTGCCAAAAATATAACGTATATACAAAAGTGCGCTTATGGTCATTGGTGCTTGCAACTGTTATTAAAAACCGTAGCTCAGTCGGCATACAATACCCGCAATTGTCCACGAAAGATAAATAAAACCAGCTATACGTGCGGTTCCGTGCGTTACCTGCATCGGGGCGAGGCATGATTTATCTCGAGCCGTGACAACAAATACACACACAAGCGTAGCGCAGCTGCCGAAGCGGCGCGCGGATAAAAGGGACTTTGGGCTTAAGTTGACCAATCAGCCGTGTATATTATATGGAGGAAAAAAAAAAAAAATTGCACAGATAAATAATGGCACGCAGAACTGAGCGTGTAATACAATGGCTCCGATGGCGCGTGCTGCCACGCCCACTTTCGCGACCTTTCATCGCGCGGATACGTACTTATACCTGCGTCGCGTGCGTTCATATAGATATACGCGTGCACGGCGGATTATGCAACCGCGTGTATATTTACATACGTATACATATTACGTATAGATCAAAGCTGGGGGCACCAGAGCGGCCGTCGATGCGCGAGCTTTTGTTTCACATTTTTTCCTTTGGATGAGCTATGATCACCCGACGATCTCGTGGGTATACGTAGTAGTTTCGTTGTCTAGGAGTCCCGAGAGAGACGACAAAGAAGGGTCAGAGTGCACCCGCCGTCGTTTCGTTTTATCTTGTTGTTGAACTATTATTTCGACCTCGGCTATCAATTACCAGCCGGTGCCTTTTTTGCGCAGATTACGAAATTTTTCTCCCCTCCTCCATCAGCGTGACGTTTTGACTAATCGCCTTTGTTTCCCCGTTTCGCTCCCTTTGTGCTTTCACGCTTCGCGACGTTGGTTGTTTCATAGAATGTGGAAAACGTTCACCCCTTTGTTTCCACGGTACAAATACAGGTCCATCGATTACATGGAACATCGATTACTCGAACGCTTTGCCAATATAGTGTATACGCCAATATAGTGTTAGTAGTAAGAAATTGTCCACAAAAAAAAGGGGGATAGCGCGTGCATCATCCCTGAAACATTTGGGTCGCTCCCGAGAAGTGGTGCCAACGTAGCGCGCGCTCCCCGGTCGGCTCATGGGGGTTTCTCTCCCTCCGCGACCCAGTTTGGTTAGCCCGACGCCTGACCTACTTACCATCTGCCCGGGAATTCCAGCCAGAATACCGAGCTACCGCTGTACCGGCTACGGCCTGTGTGTGTGTGTGGGGATCTCTCGCGCGACCCATTTTCACCTCCATCGCGTGTCGCAGCGCAGTAGCGCCGCTGGCGGCACACAAGAAGCACACCAGCCAGTGGTAGTTTCGAAAGAGACGCGCTACGTCGATTAGAACCTCCTCCTCCCGTTGTTGGAGCATCGCTATTTTTAAAATCGCCAACCACGGGCGTTGTATGTCTACATGCCCACAACCAATATATACGTTTACATTACCTGTGATCCGTGTATACGCAGACGGTGCGGCACAATAATTTATCATAATTATACGGTAATTGACGCGGGCGTTGGATGCGGAGTCGTGGTGTTGGAGTAGTGCAGCTTCATCGGCGATTGCCGGCGTTTGCCGCGCCTGAGGAAAATATGGTTCGCCACTGCCGACCGCAAGCCGAAGCAGAAGCACCGGCCGGCGTTTTGGCCGCCAATTACTGTTGCTTGTAAGATATGACGTTCCGTTTCGTTGTTTTTTTTTGTTTGTGTTTTCCTCAAACAGTGGATTACAGGGGTGTACTTGCGATGGACTCTATACAAACTTGTCTCGTACCGATAAATTAACTGTGAAAAAAAAAAAAAAACAAACAACAAGGAGATAAGAAAAACCCCAACTCTGGCGATCGATAAACCGCACTCTTTGCAGTTACCTTAAAAATATAACGTAATCGGCAAACCACTTTTCACCAGTGAAACAATAACTTACCGCGAATGTGTGTACACTCGCGTACGCGATACAACGATGGATTAGACGAAGGTGCACGGTAGCGTATAGGCAGCAAAAAAAAAAAAAAAAAAAAAAAACGAGAGAAAGAACGAGCCCGAGGAGTAGAGGTACTATAGTTAAAAAGGCCTCGGACTAGCTTAGCAGCCTCTGTCTCGGCTACTCGCGTTGTAAGGTCGCGCCTTTTCTAGTGCATACACAAATTGATGGGTGGTAGTAGATACGTGTAGGATACGGCCAGACACATCAGCGCCAGTTAGCCGGCCGGCGCACGCGGCTCAGCGCCGATGGTTCGTCCTCGTGCTCTTTAATCACACACTCCGAGTGCAACACACACACACACACACAATGCTTCGGCCGTCATTCAGCTGCATTAAAAACACCAGTGCTCTCCCTCCTCGTCTATATAATATATGCTGTAAGGTTTAGGTATTGCCGCGCGACACTGACCCGCGTGACTCCCCTCTGGGTACACGTCTCTCGCGCCTTTTTCAGCCGTACGGAGGCTATACGTACATAGATCGTGCATACCCCTACAAAAGCGCATCCTTCGATTGTCTTTTCTCTCCTTTGTGCGAGCTGTAATGCTTAAAAATTCACAATTTGCCTTACGTTGGTAAGTATACACACATCGGGCGCTCCGTGCGATCTCTATCGCGTGCAAGGACTTTAATCTCTCTCTCTCTCTCTCTCCTGGAAAAAAAAAATGTAGCTTAATTGCCGTATTGTTCTCCTCCTCGTGTGCCTTGGCAATATAGTTTAGGATACAATAGCGCATTTCGGGTTATACAAGTAATGACCTACGCCTACTTTTTTTTCTTTTTTTCTCTCACCGCAAAAAAAGAACAAAAACCCCCAACGCAAATCTCTTTGTTTCCACGAACGCGAATTTTACTTTACGAGCGTTTCATAAAATGCAAATTCTACACGTACCGCATTGGTACGGAAGATGAAAAACAAAACACGGCTAGGCGGGGGCCCGCTCTGTATATATACAGCGCATCTAGATCCAGCAGGTTAAAGTATCCGGTATCGTTTAGGTATTAAAAAATAGGAGCTGGCCCGGGTGAGGAAGGTCAAACCAACAATGGGGGCTCTTCCCGTCAAATCAAACTCTCTCACAATCTACAATATACATAACACGCGCTGCGATCCCGCGAATTTCCGCGATTACTATCTGTTGTACAGGAACGCGACTCGATGTATATGAATCATAAAATTTTGAAAGTATAACCAAAAGAGAGAGTCTGCGTATTTTATTTTCCCTCCCTCATCTCTGTATATATAATATACGCAGGTGATGTAGTCCATCTCGCGAATGGCCTGTCCACTTGGGCTATACCATGAGCCAACAATTGTGCGTATATCCACAGTTTGTACGGAAAAAGTTTATTTTCTTCCCCTTCGCTTCGTTTCGGAAGCGTACTGTGTTTTTCTCGCTTCAAAAGGCCAATGTAATCTTTTTACAGATTCATCTCCGGGATTGCGTTTACCTCCTTCTACTTTTTGCAACTTTATTTTTCAACCCAACGGTACAAGAGTACATATATACCTACAGGTACACCCCGCAGTTCCCAATAGACCGCTGGAGAGAAATGTTCTCCTCTTACACGTATATAAGACTCAAGGATATAAATGCCCACTCGCGGCATTCGCGGAAAAACCTCCAAAGTTTACGAGCCTCCTCAACTTGTGAGGGCTGTTGGGCAACGTAGTTTTCCCGGAAAGATCGTCCCCGCGGTATTCGCGACCTCGTGGCTATGGGTAATGCGTACCCTTTGCTCGGGCATCAGCTAATGCGACCATACTTACACGTAACGCGTCCAGCTCACGCTTGTTTCAATTTTCCCTTACGACACATTGTGATAATATATATTGGTGGGCACCATCGTTATTGTCTGTACGTGTATTATGCCGGTGTGCAGTTCAGTGCGCGACGGTGAAAGTAGGTCGGTCGGGGGCGAAGGAGGGGTGGTGGCTCGCCCTCTAAAACGGGAGGAGGGGGACGCTTCGGGCTTTTTTTTTCATCATCCAAAGGGACGATATCCTCTCGAGACCCGCCGCGTGCGCCTGAATCTCTGGTTGTGCGATCCTTACCGTTTGACGTGTGTGCCCTTTTGTTCTCTCTCTCGCATTACTCGATCCTTTGAACAATGAATAAAAAAAATAAATAAAAAATGATTTTTGGTTTCAGGTCGCGAAAACGAAGGCCGAGCTCGAGCAACGACTCGGAGCGCTCGTACAACGGTAGTACCGAAAAATCGGACAACCTGTCGGACACGAAGGAGGAGGAGGAGGAGGAGGGCAACATGGACGAGTGCTCGGCGGCCATGGTGCTCATGTCGCTGTCGACGCCGCCCAAGAATCCCCTGCCGCTGCACTGCCTGCAACAATACGGTGAGCCATGATTTTCCACTCGGAAGTAATGAAAACTTTACCCTCCCCCCCCTCCCCCCTCGGCCGCTTCTATACATTTCCGGGGGCAGCAATCGTATACTCACTTAATTTGAAATAGTGAATAATTTGGGTCGTTTGTCCATTTGGTATTTATCTGTAATTCAACAAACGATCTTGATTCAAATGAAGAGAAAATTGCACAACCCATACACATTGTTTTTCCAGTGGTAGCAACAATATAAGTTTATCAACTAATTTAAATATAAGTTGGCGGAAATAGCGAATACTTACTAATTCGTAGTGAATATTCACTAGTTTAAATAAGTCATGAGTATAAAACTTTGAAATAGCGAAATACTTATCCCGTGTACATGCACTATTTTGACAAAGTTGTGCACTTATAACCATTTCAAATTTCGAGAGTATTGTTATATAGTCATTATTTCGCGTTGGCCTTGAGAATTTTCTTCTCCTCTCTTGACGCTCGGCTCGCGTGGATGCTGTCCAATATTTCGCGCACCCGGCACACATATATATATATATATATATAATATACCTTATGCATACATAAGTAAATCGGGGAAATGATTCGTTCATTGTACGATGCGTCGACGGAGGAGTTATATATATGGAAACATGTACCCTGTACACAGAGGTAACGGGGTATGAGGTACAGTGAGGATGTAAAGGGTAACAATGACATTTGCAGGTTCCTGGGACGGAGTGACAAACGGGAACAATCATCACCAGATGGTGACGAGCTCGTTGGCGAACGAGGGTCCGACGTCAAACAGCAGCAGCAGTAGCGCGAGTTGGCGCAGCAGTACCCCGAGTCCGCCGCTGAGCGACGAGGGCCCGAACGGCTGTTGGGCCAACAATGGCACGACGAGCGGAGTCCCACAGCCAGCGTTGCCGGGGCACATGGTCGCGTCCTCGATACCGACGCAAACCGCACAGCCGCAACACAACAATCAGTATCACAATCACAACGGCCATCAACCAACGACGCATCATCACAACAACAATCAGTATCATCACAACAACCACCACCATCCCCACCACCACCACCACCAAGCGCACAACAATCGGCAGTACTGTCACCCGTACGCGAGGGCCTCGCCCTCGAGCCCGCCCGGCTTCATCATACCGGACGAAGGCATCGTTCCCGATCTCGATCTCGATCGGCCTCGCAAAAAGAAGGTGAGTCTCTCCTCTCTCTCCTTGCCATCCCCACATATTTATACGTGTGTGTGTTCCCATTGTCTCTCTGTCATCGTCACATGTAATATAAACACGCACATAAATATGTTTGTACAAAGTGCGCTCTTTTTCTTTCTTTCCTGTGCATTAGTCGCCGATTTTTTTCTACAGTTTCAACCTCCATGTACCCCTGACGCGCTTTGATTAATACCGAGCAATCGAATGCCCGGGCGCCTGGTTTTTTCTCGCCCACGTTTGGCATAGGTGCGCACTTTCTCGATTTGAATTGCAAAAATGTGTGTGTATTTATATATATGTATATACCAACGATAAAACGATCGCGCGCCACAGGTATATACCGCGGATCTACCGTAAATCTATGGGATAGACCGTATGGTATTTAGAGCGTGTCATTGCTATTGTGCGCAAAAACCGAGTAGGTGTGACATTGGCCGTACGCGTTTATTTACGATGCCGCTGTTGCAGTTGTACATATAGCACTAAAATAAAGAAAAAGAAAAAAAAAAAAAAATGGCCGTGCCGTGTAACAACGCGCGGTAGCCCCGCGCGTATGCGAATAACTTTCTTGCGATATGTCGTACGTTAAACGAGCCAACGCGCGCGTGCTCGTGTGATATGTCATATGCATACGTCTCAATGACGTTCGTACACGTAAATGACAATGGCCTCACGTCATTCTTATATATATACAACCTAACGTGCATTGCGACATTAGCCGCGTGAGCATATTCATCCGCTCGGTGTATTTTAACAAAAAGGAGAGAAAAAAAAAATCAATGCAATCCTGTACAACATATATACGTATATATATATAAACACAAGGTCGTGCATTTCTCTCGTTTAACGGCTAAACCAACCCACGTGTGCGAGCTTTCGTTTTCGTTGCAGAGTCTCTCGCACACACTCAAAGCAGCGATCCAACAAAATTTTCATCCCCCCCTCCCACGTTGTTGGATAGTGTACAGCATATACATATATATCTGTATACCTTATTGGTACACAAGGCCGAAATTAACATCATCATGATTACCATTATCATCATCCCGATCAGCTCTCGCGCTCAATTAGCGTCTGGTAAGGTAATACTTACCGGCGGATGAAAATTCCTAGCGTCGGGGTATATGACATTGCGCAATCCTATAATATGTGCTCGCGCGTGGGTGCGCGTATGTGTGTCGATAAAAAAGACACGCTTACAATACATGTGGATATAACTTATATACACACAAACATACACCCTACCAAAGTGCATCTATTCTATAGACAGACAAATGTGCACGAGACGCGCTTACGTGCGGTATAGAAGAGAAAAACCTTGGCTAGCCGATGCACATGTATACGTATCGGGACTTGGCGCGCGTGCACTACGACAACGACGTGATCTACGTACGTATACATGCACTTGCATCTCTACACGCGAGCGCGCTGGTTGCAATTTGCCCGTTGCACACATGTATAGAGCTATCGGTTAGTAGTACGCGTCAGAGCGACGAAGAGAAAAACTATCCGGGGAGGGGGGGGGGATGTAGGCAAAAATTTTCCCCTGTGTTGTATATACACGGAGCTGCAATCGACTTTCACTGGAGCGCGGGAGGAGGAGGACGCGTACGCAAGGTTTCTCGAGCGCCTTCGGATTCGAAAACAAAAAGGAAAAAAAAAAAAAAAAAAAAATCGGCCGATCGGGTTGCGCTGACGGCGGAGATTGTTTCCCAACGCGGATGCAATCGAATCGGTGCACAATGAGGGCTGTACCCTGCGTTTTGACTTTCTAGTCCCGCGAAGTGATGCAGCACCTGCTCCGGCGAACTGTAATTTCGCGCGGTACCCACACGCAGTGGCCATCAAAGGGAGAGAGCAATGATTGGGATTGAATTTTTTTTTTTTTTTTTTTTTTGTCTCCGACCGAGATCGAAATCGCACAGCCTCCGTATACCATATACGTGTACTCGATCGGCAAAGGCCGAGGAGAAAAAGGAGCCGATATAATATCTTATCGCGGTTGTAACACGCGCGCGCGGAAGAAGAGCTTCTTTTCTTCTTCGCCAACTTACGTAACGCTCGTCGCGAGGCAGAGAGCGCGTGTGTTATAGGTACTTGTATAAGGCGCGATTTTTTTTTTTTTTTTTTTTTTTTTTTTTTTTTTTTTTTT
>NW_019379523.1:3442022-3490836 GCF_000648655.2 Copidosoma floridanum | reverse complement strand
CCATGTGTGTGTGCGTTGGTGGAAAAAAAAAAAAAAAAAAATAGAGCTGGTGTCTTTCCCATGAAACAAAAATATTTGATTTTTTTTCGTGACGTAAGTGGGACTGTTCCGCCTACTTGTTTGGCGTCCACCAAAAAGACACATCGTGCGCTGTATTGCAGTCCCGTCGAGCCACAGCAGAGGATTTATACATCGGCAAAAAGAGGGAGAGAGAGAGAGAATGCGTCGCTGTTTCGTAAGCCCATCCCTCCCTTTTGGGTTATCCAACTAAAGAGGGGCATGGGAGGGGATTTGCCGGGCTAAGTTTAGCGGTCTACGGCCCTGCGCCTACGGGCTCCTCGAAATAGATCCTCGCCGGTGGTATACATCAGCCGCGAATATCGGCCCGATTATTTTAAACGGGAAAAACGCACGCACATTCGTGTCGATTTTTTTCTTTTTTCCCTCTCTTTGCTGTTTATGCTTCTCCGAAGCGCATACATATGTACACACCCACGCGACGCGCGCCTCGTCAATTTTCGGGACATCATCGTCACCCCAATGTGTACACAAGTACTCGGCTACACGTGGTTTCATTTTTTCTCTCGATAATTGTACATGAATAAACGCATCGTCCACTTTGTCGCTTGAGCTTATTTTTCTTTTTTCTTAAATGTTTTTTTTTGTGTATATCTGTATATAGGATCACGATTGATTTTGCTGCACGTGGTGCGACTAATAACTGCAACAAGCCTGTACATAAATATATAGTGATGGTAGAAATAGTAATGTTGTATGTGTGGTTGGTTCGATTGATCGCCGTGTGACAATAATCACTGCAAAGTCAATGCTCGTCCTGTATTGTTTATATTTGCAGATCCGGTGTAAGGTCGAGAGCGACGACTATAGCAGCGCGAACGCTGGCTCGAGCTCCGATAACGAAGCTGTAAGCATTGGACCATCTTTATATCTTTGCACCTAATATCATTGTCATCCCCGGGCCGAATTCAACGAATGCCCCCCCCCCCTTTTTTTTTTGCTCTAGAAGAAAAAAATAATGCCCAAAAATTGTACACTCCCATCGCACGCAGTGATACGACAGTCAGTTATTTTTTCGTGTTCTCAACGAGCCGATTCTTCCCTTTTTTTTTCCCCCGCCAAGCAAAACAATTTCGCGCTCGCGTTTCGTTATATTCTTCTTCTTCTTTTTTTTTTCCTCTCCTCTCGTGCCAAATGTGGTGGTGCCCGGCAGCTCTTGGCATCGGCACTCACACACACGCAAATTACGAAATAAAGCAAGGAAAACGGCGCGTAAGTACATCGTATCTTTGTACGAAGGCTCATCGTCACAAGGCGCAGAGCTGGAAAACATCGGGTTACAAAATCGGTATGCCCACAAACACGTAGCATATACACACGCAAGCGAATAAAAACGCAATAATATCGTCACCCGAGGAGCAACTGCTCTCTTTCAATGTGCAGTAGACCTTCGTCCAAGGTCGCAATCTTTTCATTACTGTGAAAATCCACTTCCTATGTGTCATGTACTCCGTCGATGCTGCACGGCTCTGATATGACGTGAGTGCCGCTCGAAAGTACGACATTCTCTGCGAAAAACAATATTCCTATATATACTCATTTTTTGAACTTTTCACTATTGATCGCGTACTCAGCGCTTTCTAAAGTATATCATATAATTTGTTTGCCGATCTGTATACGTGTCATTTTTCTATCTGTAATGTGATAACTTTGATCTCCTCCATCAAATGTTATATATTTATTGTGTTTTACCGGCCGGCACGATATAATATATTATTGACAAGAGCGAGTCCTCGGCCAAAGTGAATCAATATATTACGTAGGAGGAAGAGAGGAACAAAAATTAATCCAGGGAAAATCGAGAAACAAATGTAATGTCGCAGATATCGGTATGGTATTATTTACATATGCAGCGATTTCTCCTTTGTTCATATTTTTCGTGGGCGAGATAATACACCGCAGCATTTTTCATCACCGGCAATTTCACCTTCATGCATTCAAACACATGCACGCATATAGACTTACAGAAGCATCGGAGTTTCTTTGTCTCTCCAATCTCTAATGGTTTTCCAAGTGCATTAGATGTAGCTGTGTATAAAAGAGAGAGAGAGAGAAAAGAAGAGGCTGACCTTGCCGCGTGAGGTGCATTGTTGCTCCGACTCTTTTTTTTTTTTTTTTTTTTTTCCATGGCTACATACACTCCTTCGCGCGTGCAACTTGCAAGGCTCGCGTCATATTCACAAACGCAGAGTTATTAATTTACTCGCGTAAACGTCACACAATAGATTAAATTAATGTACACGCATCCCTGCGCGCTATCGGATTTTTTTTTCTCCCCACGCGTACAAATATACGCTGGACGGCCATCAGTTTTGCATATCCCCTTACATTGAAAAATTACTGTTTTGCACACTCGTCCCTGCGCGCGTCCTTAAATGTCTTCAATACAAAAACGCACAAATAAGTAAAGGTAATCTCGCGCTTCGTTCGTTATGACTTTGGTGAAACACCAAACATCAATCATTTGGCTGTTTATCTCGTACTTTTGAAAAATAGTGACGTTTTTTTTTTTTTTTTTTTTCTGTCACTAAACAAAGATTTTTTTCTTTAGTTTTATATGATCCCTCGCGCTTTCCCGTGCATAGATTTGTTTGCAACGTGAAAACGATGGAAACAGGAAAAAGAGCTGAGTTTGAAAATAAATTTATTTTTATGAATAAAACCAAAGAAAAAGCAAACAGCGACACAAGAAAGCGTCACCCTATCGCAGTTATGTACACGTATACACCACGTAATACAAGTGAAGTAAAGATCGATCGAAAGATCGCCGGGTGACCTCGACGATGGAACGTGCATACACGTATATATACACATTGTGCGCCATTTATATGATATCAGTTATATAGCAGCAGCGAACAAAGAAAAGCTACTGCGCCACCACCAGCACACAGCTAACCCGGAAAAGATGAGGAGCGAGAAAAGCTCCGTGTATCCATGCAAGGCTATTTATATATATATATATATATATATATATGTTACAACACATGCAGACACACTTATACCACTCAAACCTAAAAGCTCGTATACCCTGTAAACAGTATTAATGCATATTATGGGTTCAGCACCAGCAGTTGCGTTATTGCATTGAAATACCTATACTTATAACGCAAACAACGGAGGCATCGCTGCAAATAAATGAAGGGAGAAGAAGAAGAAGAAGAAAGACCGCGCGGTGCTGCTGCTATCGCGATTAATAGCCTCTCGCGCTTATATATACATGCAATAGTATCCCGCTGACGATAGATAGTTTGCTATTATAGCTATACTAGACGAGAGTCAAAGAGGTACGAGAGAGAGAGATAGCCACATATAGAGGGGGCGGTGAGGAGGAGGAGGGGGTGGCTCGTGGCGCGTGTGCAGAGATAAAACATATATGCCTATGTAGGTACTACCGGTACATGTACATGTGTGTATAGGTATATGTCTTATATAGTATAATGGTATATTAGTACACACGGAGCCGGTGGCACGCGCATACCTACATATATGCACACATATACGGTAACACACGCTGCGCGCAGGGCACACTATACTGCAATGCATGCAGTTGCAATAACGTGTCGCATACGTGTGACACCGGTATACACATATACATATTATGTACTCCATAGTATATACCGAGTGACGTCAGTGCACCGCGTTCTCGGTCGCCCGGCACGTGTCCCTACCCCTTGCCGCGCGCCACCCACCGGCTTCTGGGCGCGCATGCACCAACACACTGGTGCACAGCAGCATATGCAACGCGAAGGACGCGCTCTCTGCTGCAATGCACCTACTCTATAATACGATGATTTACCATTACGTATCAATCACACGTACGTATGTATATATATATATATGTACACATACTACTACACGATACGTAGTAAGTATGTCATTGTATTGTGTATGTATACTATATATACGTATAAACGCTGCCGGTATAAAGAGGCGGTGGAGGTGGAACAAAGCCGGGAAGCCGGTGCGTAATAGTTGTGGGGGTGCGCATTGCAGTTATGTATACATTACACGTGTATAGATGTGGACTAGCTCTTTCTCGGTAAGGTCACCGCGGCCCTGACTATGCACGCGCGCCACACACACACTGTACCTTCTATATACATGTATATATATAGAAGAGAGAAGGCACGTGCATGTGCATCCCACCGCCTCCTTCTCTCCCGAGAGCCGTGCAATAACGATGTATATATATATTATATGCCCCTCGGCGGAAGATTTATTTCTAGTTCCACCTCCTTTGGCCTCCCTCTTTCTCTTTTCCTCCCTGCTATGCTCTGCACGTTTTGCGATGGAGCCAGCAGAGGGGCTCTCTTTCGGGAGTGCAAAAGTGCATTTGGAATTTTTCGAGGCAATTAAACTCTACGGGGGTAGTCCGATCGGCAAACTAAAATTTCCTCCCTCCACCCGACACGCTTTGTTCGCCGTGCAGGCATCAGCTTCTTTCGATCCGCAATCATTCGTTGGGATAAATGATGATGTTTTTCATTTTATAATATACTCGTAATATATCATAGACAGAACCAAGGAGCCTGCAGTTGCAACCGCGCCGCGTCATTATCGTAAATTTATGCACGGATACGTACATACGTTACATATATACACTCGCATATGTATGTATGTATGTAAATGCATAAAGATTTCTCGATTCGCGCGTTAGGCGGATTATTGTCGCAAAAGGAGCGCGCGCGCCCACTGTCATTACGCGTGCTGAATTCATGATGTATCATAGATGTAAATTTGTTCTCGGGTAATCGTTGAAAAATGCTATTTGAGCCGACAAGATTAATTTGCACCAGTTAATTTGACTCGACGCGCCTCAATCCGTATCTCTTCATCCGTTTGTTGGCTGTGCTTGTGGCTACACGTGTAAAATGTAGATGTTATGTCTTGATTAGTTGCTTTTTTTTTTTTTTTTCCCCTTTTTTAAAAACAAGAGGATTTTCAAAATCTGCAGTTCTTTTCTCTCTTTACTCCAGCGAAAAAAATTCTCTCTCTTACTCGCATTGTCCTTGCGTTCGCGGGTTTCTTTCAGCAGTGCCGAACAATGGAATTTCCCCTTTAATGAAATTTAGAAAGTCGCTCGCAAAAAAAAAAAAAAATATACAACCTACACTTTTCGTCGCTCCCCGATCCTTGGAAACTCTCCCGACCTATACCGATGAGACACACACTTAACTTCGCTTTCATTCCTCCCGGAAGTTTTTGACTTTCGCTGTACTCGTTTCGCCATCTTTGTCTTGTTTTTCGACCTTCGAGCACTTTTATACCGGTACTTATTTACCCTCGTGGGTATAAGAGCCGATCTTTATCTGTACTGCGCGAAATCGGCTGCAGAGATTAGAAATTAGAGACAAGCCCAGCGACAAAAAACAACCATATTACGTATACCGAGGACTCCAACACTCCGCGAAAACGCGTGGGTATATTGGTACACGTGCCGATCATCGGCTATATTGATCGGTAAAGTACTTGTTTCTTACGCGCCTCTGCTGCGCTATTTTTTCACGTCTTGCTTGCCACGGGTGTCGATTGCAGTTTCCTTTGTACATACCTGTACACGTAACTTGCCATCAGAAGTTTGGAAAAAAAAAAAAAAAAATTCCAAAGCCGCATCGAGTCGCTAATCGACCTCTCGCACGCAGCGATAAATCATCTCTGCAGGCACGAAACGTCCAAATAGCCCAGATACAACGTAACTCATCACCGACGCGACAGATCGAAAGAACAAAAGGTTCACGATGGCTAAAAAAAAAAAAAAAAAAAAAACTGTGTCAACGCAAAATCGATGCCAAACACATACACACACGCGTGTACGTGTATATATATACATTAACGGGAGGAAGAGGCGCGGTGTAAGGAAGAAATGACGAGGAGAAAAAAGATCAAGGCCACGCGCTCTCCACCACCGAATGTCGTGCCAATAAATATAAATTCGCTCGTATATATACATGTAGCTCTGCAGCCGCGGAAACGAGAAGAGCGCGCTTGTGTGCGTGTAAACGTATTGCACACTTACGCGGAAACAAACTCACTCGTAAAAGTACCTATATATACGCGATACCGCGCACGCACACAAACACACACATGCGATATTATTTCGCTCTTAGTGTGTTACGCAACAGCGGGAGAGGAGGTGGCGTTGCGCAATAGATAGTCATGTACACATATAACAATATATCCACGCGGAGAGCTAGTGCGCGCGCGTCCGCGTATACACGCATGTGTGTATGGGTAAGTGTAGGACGTTTTCCACATTGAGACGTACAAAGTGTGGATACTTCAATGTTTAAAGCGTCCGAGTGAACCGAGCGAGTGCAAAAACGAAGTGCGCGCGAAGTGATGGATATATATATATAAATGTAACAATACAGCGCGCTCGGCAACAGAGGCCTCCGTCCGATTGTACATGTATGTATATAATATTATATGCGATGTATACAGCTTGCATCAGCTGTGCTTCGAAGTGCAGTACAGCTGATCATTCGTACTCGCGTATTATAAGGTAAAACGCCCAATACTTGGACAGATTTTACGAAACTAATTTTAACTCTCATATTCCGAAGTTAATGTGCAATACTTTCATATTTTTTAAATATTAACTTGTAATTAGGATGCCTTAGGGTTATATAACACACAAAAAATGTTTTAAAACAGCTCTTAAATAATAGTTATCGTACATTTCAAAACATGAGTAGTTGGACAATCATTCTCGACTGTCGTAGTAGTTGGATAACCTTGAAAACCAAAAGTTGGACAATGCTGCAGTACTTTGACAAGTTGGAAAGCTGCAGTACTTGGACAATACTAACTTAAACGATTTTACAGTTGTATAAATCATGATAAGGCGCAAGTACTTATTTAAACTAAAGTATGTATTTAGATAAATACCTTATAACGAAAAAAGGTTAACGAAGGTGATAAATAATAACAAATTTATTACGTGAAATCCGTAAATAAAATTTTTTATCTTTTTTCTAAAAATAAATCCTTCAGGGTGCATTTTGATTTTCAATTTTTTTTTAAATTTTTCTTACTTTTTTTTTTTGTTTTTGTTGTATGACCTCCACTTTTGTTCTTTTTCATTCTTTTATATTTTTTTTTAAACATTTTTCCTTTTTTCAGAATCCAAACTTCATCTGTATTTACAGTGAATTGGAGGTTAACTTTTCAAAATGTTGAAAAAACAATTTTATTAAGGCGGTGCACCCCTTAACAACAAAACTGATTAGTACAGTATTTTTTTTCTACAAAGTACTTCACTTTTTATACACTTTTGTTTAAAAAATTTGAGTAAAAGATTAACTACGTTAAAAGGTAAACAACTTTGATTGTATGTCCATGTACTGCGGATACGACGTTTTTGTGCCTATGACCTGAAGTTGGACAACAGCTCCACGTCTGTCCAACTACTACGAAATCGTGAGGTGTACTTGGAAAGCTAATTTTACACTATAAAAATTTTTTTTGTCCACGATTACATTAGAAACATTGTTAATTAATGTAAAAGTTGTAAAATAATACCATTCAGCATGCATACAAATGCATTGGATTAATTTTAACGAGCATTACCTATTATCAAAATCATAGAAAACGGAGAAAAATTATCGCACTATTATGGCGCCTACGGTGAAATTTAGAATCATTCGCTTGCATTAAATTTTGCTGAAATTTATTAAAAAATTCAAGTATATCATCAATAATAATCATAGCAATACTAATCTATTACGTTTTTTAAAATATCTCTTTTTTATTTGCTACAATGACTGATTTTCCACTGTCCAAGTATCGGTCTGAATTTCAGTTTTGTCCAAGTATTGGGCGTTTTACCTTACTTCATTGTCGCGTCTACGCGAAGCTTGTGTAACGACACGTGATGCATTTACGCTCTATACATGTACAAGGCATGCGTATACGTATACGACCGTGAACGAGGACGTCGACGCGATGATGCAGCCAATGCACGTTGGTATAATACCTATACGTATCACAAGTGCGGATATAGATCTTTGCACTTTGAAGTTGAAGTGTGGCTCGCGAAGATGTCGATGAGCTTGTACACATGCTTAATGTCGTTGCACTTGGCTCGCAGCTACACTGACGCATGTTTCGTTAGTAGTGAATCCATCTATTGTCAATTTGAACGGTATGTTTTTTTTTTCCTCATCGTACGTAAATGCACTTTTTTCGCTTTTTTCGCTTCCTCATTTTTCCTTCTCTTTATCTATACTCCGTCGCCAATTTATGGCTTACGTAAATGTATACATACATGCATGCAACGGAATAAACGGACACACCGAGAAGAGAAAATTTTCCTTCCGAGAACGAGCGTGACCGAGAACTTTTTTTTTTTTTTTTTTTTCGCTGATTCCCGTACAGTGGTGTATACAGTAAGCGCGGTTGTTGCTGGTTTTCTTTTTTAGATTTCTTATCTCGGTACTGCGAGTGTGTTGTTGTACAGCCTTGGGGTTTTGCGCCTCCGCGGTATATAGGTGCCTTTCTCTATTCCAAAATGTCTAATGCGCTCACTGGCGATAAATCGCGTTAAACTACTCGTTCGTACCATCCGCAATTTTTACCCGATTCATCCGATTTTCGTTTGTAACTCGAGCGCCCTTGCACTTGATATACCTATGACCTACTCGTACAAGGTTGCGTTATATATATATATATATATATATATATGCTTACCCGTGCAACGAGAGAAGTACCACACACGACTCACACTTCCGAGTTTCCTTACTTCACTGTTAACTACGGAGACGTTCATTTCTTCTCTCGCCGCTGGGCGGCTCTCCCTCTTACTTCACCGAGCGATATGATACAGTAAAGACTAAAAAAAAAAAAGAGACATTTAAAAGGCAAAAGAAAGGTATGAAAGGTCAGTACCTATATATACATACCTCTGTTACCGTAGTAGCGAATTTCTGTCTCTCTACATCACGTACCTACTACCTCGCACTGTTTCGCGGTTAGTCGAAAAATCGGCGAGCACCTGATCGGCCATTACATTTAGCTCGGCGATTTCTCCTCGAACGTTTTCCCATGCGGTGTTTGTTAAACCATTCATACGTGTACCGAGCAAAGTTTCGTATTGGTAGTGGCGAGGGCCAGCTATAGGCGATGTTATTCTCGTATAAGCGTGTCTTGTCTATTCTCATCATGGTCGAAAAAAACATTTGTGGGTATTTCCCGTTTGTGAAAGATAAAAATGGCCACGTAATTTAGGACTATACGTATTTTGTTACTGCGTTACGCAACAGGTACAATATACACATATACATATAGCAGCTAGAATATCGACTATTCTAAAACATCGTGTGAATAGGACAGAGGTATATATTGTATGGAGGTCGTGAGCAAAAAAAGATCGAGATATATACGCGGTCGGCTAATTACTTCGATCGGGTTATCGCGCTCTCCTCTTTACGCACGTCGTCGCTCGGTTATGCAAAGATGATCTCAGCGTGGCCTTGGCCATCGATGCAAAAAAAAAAAAAAATCGCATGTATATACGTAACACACAAGAAGGAGGTTGGCGCGTATAGGTGTAGCGAAAGAGCGTATCATAAATACTTATTTTGGGAGCCCCGCTGTCTAGCTTGTATAGCAGATCGTCGACGGAAATGCAGGAATTTTTTTTTTTTTTTTTTTTTTTTTTTCTATGCAATTTATACAATGGGGACTTTGATGCGCGTCTTTATTAATGGAGATTACGAGGATAAGGTATGTTGTACGACGTTACGCTTACAAGTGTATTAATACACGGTTGAAAATAGCTCGAGCAGAGGAAAAAAAAAAAGAAAGAAAAAAGGGATCATTATATTTTCGCATTCCGCTCGGGGTGAGGGTGTGTGTATTTTCAGCGCTGGCTCGCTGTATTAATAGACCCGATGACACAACAGGTGAATTCTGATAGATGACGAGAACACGTCTATTTTTGATGAAATGAAAAAAAAAAAAAAAAAAATATCACTTTTAAAAAAGGAAGCAAAGAAGAAGAAGACCTTGCCGCGGTCGACCAAACTTGTAGCAAAATCCTATATCAAGGAAATTCTGGTGCTCTATTGTCGCCTACACAAGCAACCATATTCCAATGTACCAAGCCTTGCCTGCCATATATTATGCTACCGCTATTACACGCAGCTCTGCTGTGACGCCCGTATCGGTATATGTCACGCACAAGTCGCACGTGACCGTGACACGGTCCCCTCGGCGTGTAATATTCCTCTCTCTCTCTCTATAGCTCCCAATAACCTTTCCACACACAAACACACACACGCCGTGTAATACACGTAGGTATAGTACTTGTACACGCGCGTATCGGCAACTCGTATAAATAACAATTGTCGCTGTCGCGTCGCCCTCCATGTGTACATATATATATATACGTATACCATAAGTGTATAGTCGAGCACTTGTCGCACACACGCTACTTGTATATTACGCAACGCTGTAGTAGCTCGTCGTTCGCGCATTGCATGTGCAGCCGGTTGGCTTTTTCGCTCTGCGAGCTTATATTATGCGCACCGGCGTCACTGCATATAATATGCACTTGGAGCGCACGTGCGCGCGAATGTGTGTTTCAAGGTTGCGTGGAAAATGCAAAGAAAAACCTATAGGGAGCGTTTCCACGTGAAATTTGTATGAATCGGTCATAATTGTACGATGTATACACATGTCCGTGGACGCGAGATTCGTCGCAAATTTTTATCGATCGCACGCGTATCTTTTTTCTTTTTTTTTTTTTTTTTTCCCCCACGACATATTTTCGTGCCATCGAGAGCCCCCGCGTGGCAATTTGTTAATTTCCCCTCCGAACGCTCCGCATATCGGTGCTCATCGTATACCATCATCATTCACCATCAAAGAGGTGATTACTATGTGTCTATCGAGGAAGCGCGTATGTCAGCGCTTACGTCACGCCAGTGTGGCCTGTACACGTGTGTATTATCATCTGCGGCTCGCCCCCCTTCCCAAGAAAAATTTCTACACATACTTGTATACGAAGCGATCCTTAAAATCATAATATGAGCTGCTTCCGCGCTTGTGTTTTCCTCTCGCCGCGTGACGCATCTCGCGCTTCGATCAGCCGGCGTCACGACTCGCGCGCCGGCCGGCGCGTGTAACGAACCGCGGTGTTGCGCAACGGCACAATTTTCCATGCACGACTTTTCATCTCGCCCAAGGCTGCATATACATATATACATAGGAGCAGGAAAACCTCTTGCGTGGTCATTTTTCTGTGTTTCACAGAGTGCCAATGATGGTATGAATGATAGTGTGGTACGTGTAGGCAGGGAAATCCATACAACTGCGCGGTACTTTTGCACTGTATGCAAAAAATGTGTATCCGATCGATTGCGACGTTTTATTACGCGGAGGAGATGGGCCAAGGCGAGTGTGTTTGGAATACCGTACGTCAGAAGAGAGAGAGAGAGAGAGAGAGAGAGAGAGAGAGAGAGAGAGAGAGAGAGAGAGAAAACAAATATATGTACGCCCCGAGGAATGCGACGAATTTAAAAATACAGAAGTGTATCTGTCGCGTAAGTTTCTAAACATGTTTACGCGTGTAATCGGGGATAAGAGGAGGGGACCCATTTTCTCGAGTCCATATAGATCTGTGTCAAATGGTCTCTTATCTTATAGTCGCACACATGGCGTTTCGCTGTAAATTTTTTACGCTCGTCTGAATCGACGCGTTGACATTAAAAATTTTTGTTGAATCATTGGATTACGCGGCAAGGTCGCAGCTGGGTTTGGCGAAAATGAACAAAAAAAAAAAAAAAAAAAATATATTTGTAATGAATGTAATACGCGCACATATACGTGACTCGGCATCCGAGTTTCTCGGTCACATAATACTCATGCGTGTATATAATTATGTACCTACAATATGTTTATCTGTGGACGTCGTGTATATTCTGTAATTTTAATGTTCCAGGGTCAGATCCGACGAACTGGACCGAACCGCGAGGACCTCAGCAAATTCAACGAACCCAGTTCCGAATCGGTACGTATATCACATATTTTCTCTGTTTTCATCGACGCATCTTCCATTATCATTATCATATATTTTCATCTCGGTATATCTGTAAGACAAAAACATCATATGATACTTATACGTAGGTATACAGCCTTCGCGCGAAGCGCACAATTAGTACGAATGTGTGCCCCAAAATTGACACGAGCAGCAGTACAATAGACAAGTAAAAAAAAGTCTCTAATGCTATACGTCGTCAGACACACTGTCAGGCTGGATCATCAATCACGTCTCGGTAACCCCTTGTTTTTTTTGTTTCCACGAGAGACCGAGATGATGGTTGAAAAACAAATATCGCCACGGGCTATACGAGGCCGCGAACCACTGCGGGTCTCGGGTGTATGTATATTTTAATAGCCATCGCTAGTATGGGTTACGGGTTACAAACATGTTGTGACGAAAATTTGGGGAATTACCCAGGCGCGGGCAAAGCTGTACAATAACAAGTCCAATGGAAACGCCGTGTACGAGGTCAGGTGTTGGTGTAATAAACGAAAACCATTTTTGGAGCAGAGAACAAAAAAAAAAAAAAAAACTAGTCCTCCCTCTCTCTTTATTTCCTGCCGCTCGTACGGGTCCCCGCCCTGTCGCCGTCGGTGCAATGCGAAAATTCCAAATAAACGAAAAAAAAAAAAAAAAAAAAAAAGGGTGTACCTCTACGTATAGCTTGATGGTTCGCACGCGCGTGTATGTACCCAATACCTTTTTCTATACAGTGCGCCGCAGTGGTTTGATTGTCCCCTCACCGCGACCCAGAAACGTCAGTCTTTGCCAAAGGCGGCGAAATCTAACGTAAAAACCCCGCTCGCCAATGTTCATCGGTATTAACATTCGCGCCGTATAAATCGAAAACAACACGCGCGCCAGACGGCGATAAGCGAACGAGAGAGTTACACCATTTTTTTTTTTTTTTTTTTTTGTCGACGCAGCTGTAATATATAATAGCACGGAAGTCATTTTGTGGCGGCTCGTGGCTTCAAATTGAAACAATGCGTCTGAGAGTCCTTTTTTTTTTTGTTCACCCTATTTAATATAATTTCGGTGATACACTGAGCGCGACGGCCCGTGTCCATCCGCAGCCCCCCTTCGCCAACGTAGGCGTTACGCTCTATATATATGTACTGACCAAAAAGTCTGTTGTCCAACGGTATACAAAAAACCCACCGGCTGTACACACAGGTATACTGTACCAAGAAGGTCAAGGTCACTCGCGAATTTCAGGCGTGACGCCCCCCGCTCTCATGGCCCCCTTTTTTTTTTCGGTACGTGTGTGCGTGTGTTTTTTTCCTCCCCAAAATACACCGACATTTAATGCACACGGCTTGTTCTCGTTGGCCATATACGTACAACGACGAAGAGGAGGATTTATCCGACATCTGCTGGGATTGTGTTATCTTCTTTTCTCCATATCTTAGTAGCGATTATTACTTTTGTCTCGCTTCCTCGGTAACGAGGAAGATGGCAACGCAAAAAGCGCGTACACACCTCGAAGGCCACCCGAGAAAGCCGTACTTAATTTTTTTTTTCGTCTTCAATTAACAATCTCGCCAAGTGTATTTTTTGCCAAATTACCTTGCCACTTCTCCTGGTCGCGCGCAATAATTAGCCCCGGAGAGAGGCTTTCCCGTTTTGAGATCGCATTCGCGGCGGTGGGCTTTCGAAAATAAAACGTATAATGTATACACGTCACGCCGAGAGTCGAGTTTTCAAAATAGAAGAAAAGAAAAAACGTAATCGAAAGAGAGAGTGCGCGCACTTTCACGCGCTCGTCGTCCTCCTTTTTTTCCCAATCCGGGCCGTGTACGTATAAGCAGGCACACTCTGGTGCATCACAACCAACCGTAAAAAAATCCAAAGGTCGCGTCCTTGCTCGATAAAAGGACGGGTGTATCGATCACTCCGTACGAGCAAAGGCACCTGACCATACACACACACATAAATTAACACACCAGAGGTACTTGCACTTTTCACGCAACTTGGCTCCGCTGTACATGCATGTAAAAGTATATTCGCGGGGGCATTACGTGCATAAACGCTCTCCTTTCGAAATCAGCCGGTATGCGTACGCACATGTACCGTATGGCTATATTATATACGCCGCTGCACAGCTACATATATATATTATATACGCGGTAGTCACTTTCTCCTCCGTCGTTCGCTTTCACGCTCGGCCTAAATCCTTTCATTTGCCATCGCCATTGCACCTCTTGCAAGCATCATACATACCTATATATACACATGCAGCGGCTCCTTTTGCTCCGCTCTCTCATACGTATAAAGTATATGCAGCCATATATGCGAGTCCTGCAACCTGATCGTAGTCACAGCTGACGCTATACGGTCTCGGAAAAATTCCAGCTTTCGGCGTGGCGCTCTTTTATTTCCTTGCAAAAATTTATATTTGACTGCGAGAGAGAGAGAGAGAGTACAAAATATTTTCAGCGGGGAGGTTATCCGAAGAAAATTCAATTTTGATACTGAATAATATTCGTTATGATGAAATAAAAAAGAAAAGAAAAAACGTTGTTCGTGGGGCACTTTGTGGTGAAAAAAGGTGTATGGGCTCTCTTTCGAAAGCCAAAAGAGAGCGAGATCGTTACGTGGATCGAGTGAAAATCGGTTGGATCACGCGATGCGCGCAATCCAAGTTGCGGCAACGCCGGTTCCCGGCTTTTAATAACCACAGGCTTTGCACACTATTCATGTATATTTATATACTTGTATGCAATTCCTCTCTCGCGCTCATAACACGTGCATATTTTTTTTTTTTTTTTTTTTCTACTTCTCCTCTTTTCTACGCTTATCGGAGATCGCGATCGGCGCTCCTTATATCCTTTGTACATATATGTATATATATACCGTGCGTGCGCGCGCGAGCATAATTTTTCCGGGCGTCGTTGGCTGCGGAATTGATATCCTAGTTTGAGCAAATAATTACAGTTATTGCGTGTACGAGGTACTTGTACTTACCTGTGCGCGCGAGGAATAAAAGAGTTTCGTTGCCGGCGAGAGAAAGCTTCGCCACATGTATACGCGCGCGCGCTTTGGATGTCTGTAGCTGCTTGCTCCGCGGCTAATTAAACACGACGCTCGAGCGTAGCTGCCGGGGTGTGCGAAAATTTCTCGCAAAAAGAAAAAGCACTACACCCGTGGGTGGGATTACTAATTGCACGCGACGAGCGTTCAATGAGCCTGTCGCTCTCCATCGAACGGGGAAAAATTGCTCGTGCAATGACACCACCGTACGACGAGAGGGAATGCGGGACGCGTGTTACCAAAGAGCATATGTTACATAAAGGGAGGATCAATATGGAAAAACGAGGCTAACGTGTACGCGGTAATATTTATGTCTTTGGAAACACAAAATAAGAGAAAAAAAAAAAAAAAAAAAATGAAAAGTTGTGTGGAGACAACGCATGATCTAAAAAAAAAAGCTACGAATCGATGTAAGTATAAGTTTGAATTCAGTCTTGAATAAAACATTCATTTCAAATAAAACTTTCAGTAGAACTTTTATTCAGCTACATAAAAAATGGAAAAAAAATGGAAAAAAATGCCGAGGAGGGGTGAAAAAAAAAAAAAAAAAAAAACCCGAGGCACTGCACCGTCAGCATGAGGTAGTATAGTCTGGACTCGGACGCCATCCACATGCACAGGACTAAGATCGGCGCAGTCAGCTGAGCGAGATCGAGCAAAGGGGCATCAGTGAGAGCGAGCGGGACGGGTGGGGGCAAAGTGGCCCGCGCGCGCACACACACACACACCCACAGCTTTTTATATATATATACCTCCCGCTCACGACCATCAGCTGATTTACACTCGCTGACACATACATACACACCATTTAGCTTATAGAGTGTACAAGGAGAAGGTTGCTCGCGCTCTCTACATATACATACGGAGGAGGAAAAGGAGCTCACACGTATACACGTACATACATACACGAAGGATAATTTGTGCGCTCTCGAGCTTTCTCCCCGCGTGTATATTATGTCCTCGCGGTACGTAAGAGAGAGAGAGAGAGGGACGCCGGTTCGTGGGAAGGAGGCAGTGAGTGGAGAGGGAGAGGAGTATGTAGTCCTGCCCTAGGTTAACAACGTTATCCTTCGAACGGGCGCCTTTCCCCTCTCTTGATGCACGCATGCAGCTGCTCTCGGTGTGCACCGCCATCGTAATATTATACGCTGCAAGTGCACACACCTCGCACGCACTTGCCGTACATATTATGCATGATTTATCATATACACCTCTACACCGGCAGCTGATGGGCGCTATGGCTCTTTTTTCTTCCCCTCCATGTATAGTTTTTCCTCGCCAATATAGTACAGTTGGTGTGCACCTGTACGGAAAAATCGCACATAAGGTACTTTGAACCACGCACGTATATTACATACATGTCCGTAAACCCCTTTTCGCACGATGGAGCAAAAGCGCCCGGTACGTAACCAACCGTGCATATATATATATGTACAGTACACTTTCGATGATTTATCGCGCGCTGCGCGGCTTATTATTTACTTACCCGTGAATAACACATGTGTGTGCATAAAACGCAAATTGGCGAGAGCCAATCGTGAGATTATGTTTCTCTCGTTAGGTATACCTACATCCGAGAGAAAAGGAAAAATCACGTCTCGCATAGAACATCTCCCTGCAGAGACGAGGTTGGGGCAAATGGTCCTTTTCTTTATCGCCGATTCATCTATAAGTGAGCATATATCTTTTACATTGGTTGTCGAAAGCCGAGGGAATTACCAATATTTTGAAACGAATCGTCCGTCGTATTTTTTCAACTCGCGTCAAAAGAAAAAAAGTCACTCGAAGCGCCGGATATTCTGCCACCAAGAGCTCGACCTACTCTCTCTCTCTCTCTGATTTTTTTTGCCGATACATCCCACACACACACACATTTTTGGGCTCGCGAATCGAACGACGCCGAGAGTTGTCGTGCGTCAACCACACACACATATTATATGCGTTTATGCAGATTTCGAAAGATATGCGTTCAAACACACGCGACTTTTTATCAAAACTCCTCCTCCCCCTCTCTTTCTTTTTTTGCTCGAGCTGCCGCACAACAACACAAGCCACAGCTCTCTTATCGCTCTCTCCGCGTTTCGCAAACGACAACGTTATTGATAAGCGCCCGAACACGACCCGGGCCCACGCTTCTTACAGCTGGCAATAATATTATGAGAGAGGGGGGGGTAGGGGTAAGCAAAATTTCCGTTCTCCGTGACATTCGCAAAAACCACCTCAATATCTCAATCGAAACGAAAAAGGAAGAAAAAAAAAATCCCCACCGTCCGCACCAGTATGTACAAGCTCGTATGCGCTATATGTATCCACCCCGACGCGACCCGTACGCGTTATTATACGAGGGGTTGCTTACCCCCTATACGCACCGACGTTGGGAGGGAGAGATAGAGTCGAGCCCCCGCCAGACGTGCAGAACGAGCGACATTCGCACGCGTATACCCCTCGTGTATATATACATATATGCCCAAAAATACGCGTATGTATATGTATACACATATAGTCGAACAGACGGCCAGACGATCGACGACACAGCCGACCGAGCGATGAGCCGGCTGGCGGGATTTCGGCGAGAGTCCGTGACCTTGGCTCCGGGATCGTCGACTCCGCCAATCTAACGGGGTCTATACGTGCGAATACGAGTACGCGCGTCTCTATATAATCTTGTTCCTGTGTTGTATACGTACTGTATATGTATATGTATGTATACTCCAGGCGAGACGGGGGTCGGTCTGCAGTACAAGCAAATGTATACAACGGAGGGAGCGAAGGAGGAAGAGAGAGAGAGAGAGAGAGAGACGGATCGATAAGGAGAAAGAAAAAGAGAGCGTGTACGTATAGTACGTGCCTCTTCAGCTGATGCTCATCGGGCAGGATAATGACCGGCCGTCCTTTTCTCCTCCTCCTCCTCCTCCTCCGTGTAACTTCTGTGCATGTATATTGTGAGCGCGATAGGTTGCACGTATGCGAGGGCTCTGCTCCCCGAGCGCTCTTTTTCGGCTCGATCGCCGAAAGCTCCACGTTGGAAACACGCAACACCTTGGCATATGTATATAGCTGAACGGCTCGGTTGCACCCCTCTCGCACTTTTACTCGTCTCTGTTCCCGCCTTCCTCTTTTTTTTTTTTTTTTTTTTTTTTTGCACCATAGATTGGTACTCAGGATGTGTGCACCGATCGATCGGAGCTAATAGAATTCGCAGTAGCACTAGCATAGATTGTTTCGATTTTATCGAAGTTACATGTAGAGGTATGCATAAAGCGAAAATAACCGAGGAGAGGGCAATCAAAAAAAAAAAAATTTATATACATTTTACATCTTTTTTCGACTCGTCGGCCGATAATGAAAAAAAAAGTTATCTTCGCGGTTCATTAGACCTTTAGCTCTGGCTTATAACTCATTGCCCTCGTCGTCGAGCAATCAATTTCGCTGAGCACCCGATTTTTGCTGTCGTCACCGCGTGTATCTCTCACGTGTATATATATATATATATATATATATATATATATATATATATACACGCATAACTGCTACTGGGCTTTTAAAGCATTATGTATATACGCCAAAGAGCACACGCCGTTAATGCGACCTCAAACAAAAAAACAAACTAACATATGTCTCGGGCCCTTTCCAAACAATTTTGTTTGCCAGCAAGTATATATTTATACCAAGGGTCGGTAAATGAATAACATGTATACCTCTCGAGCTGTACGCAGGTAAACGGCAAGGGGCTCAGGACACCTTCGCATATACAGACACATGTATAGTGTCGACGAACGGGTTCAAGGAAACGGGGGTGGCAAGAGGAGGAGGAGGAGGAGACGAGCCGCGGCTGGGTCGGTGTTGTACCTGTATGGGTTCGATCGTCAGCTCGCGTCAACTCGAGCCAAGGACGCGCGGCCCTTTCTCTCCCTTCGACTGTTTATCCTTTCTTTCTTCTTCTCTGTGTATGTATATACTTAAAGTCTCAGAGCTTAGGTCCTTGTCCTCCACAACAAGTGTTTTTCTGCACGTTTTTTTCCTCCCTAAGGCTCCAATTGAATTTTCTCTTAGCGCGAGAGTCAATCCCTCCCCCCCCCTTTTTTTTTGTCTTTGCGGGTACAATCAATCGGCTTTCTCGCGACGACGTGCGTATGCGTGCGTCTCGATTTTGCAGGCGGGGGAGGGAGTGTTTGCTCGATAAACGTTTGCGCTCTTTCGAAAGTGCGAAAATATTTCCCGTCGATCCGTGGAAACGATAAAACACGCGTTGTTTTGCAATAGTGTGTGTATATATATGGTATAGCCCCGCGACCGAGTGCATTGACGAGGGTTCGTCGGTCTTGCGTGGCTTTGCGCGCGAAAATCCCGGTAGGGATCGGTGACTCGTGGGATCTGCGAACTCGCTGATAAGCCGCTACAATTTTCCACTCTGATCCCCGATCGGGAGCTTTTTTTTCTCTCTCTCTCTCTCTCTCTCTCTCTGTGTGTACACGGACGGCGTCGCGCGAACTTTTCAATGTCGCGGCCACCTCGTCGGAGCAGTGTGTTACAACAACGAAATAAGGGAGGCAGACGAACTCGACGAGCAAAGAGACTATACGTTTTCTAGGTATCCGTCCATCGTGGGGTTGAAGGTTTTTGCGTATCTTCGTGTTTTATACGAGTATTCCTGCTGAGGAACCTCGAATTTTTTTTATTTTCACGTCCCAAACATAAATTTTTTTCATCGAAATGTGTGTGAATTTGTAAGTGGATTGACGACTTGATTTTACTCGTTGAATGTATTCTCAATTCAGTTACTTTCAATTAGCACACTTTCTCCATCTAACTTTTTTTTCTTTTTTTTTTTTTTAATTTAGTCATCAAAGGATATAAGAAAAACCTCTGTAATGACTGAACCTTGTAGTTTTCAAATCTCCAAAATGTGTGTACTCGAAGGCTCCTTAAAACCGATAAACTAGAGATTTTACGAAATATTGTAACCCCCATGCTCCCAAAGCAGTCGATAAGGTGCATCGAGTAAATAATAAAAGAGACACTGGGATACTAGTGACAATGGCAACGATGATATAAAAAAATCGCGACGGAAGAGCAGAAGCTCGCGTACTTGTGATAATGCGCGCGCGTAAGTTCGCCCCTGCTGTGGTTCGAAACTCGCTTTTCGGCCCAACAGGTAGACACACACACACACGCACCCGCGGGGAACAATGCACGCGCGTCCGACCTTCGCTTGTATATTGAACTCTCTCTCACTTTTCTACCGGACGCTTTTGCCTTCGGCGAGGTGAATACACTCTCTCGTGCACGGGCCCTCTTTTCTGCCGCGGTCGCGTGCGAGCTAGAGCATACATACGAGTGGTCTTCTTCTCCATCTTCGTCATCTTTTTCATGCAGGCCAATTTTAGAAGACGAGAGACATCCGACGTATTCCGCTCTTCTTTGGTGGATAAGAGCTCGACAAATTGCACGTATCGCACAGCCGAAGGATAAATAACATATAGAGGGAGTATGGAGAATGTGCAGGTAAACAAACCTATACAGTACCTCACTTGGCACATTCACAATTTGGTGTCTGTCCAAACTCGGCCGTATCTACTGATAACAGCGGCCGCGCGCCCACTTCCGTACGTGTAGGTATCAACATCGTCTCTCCTTTGTTGTTCTCCATTAAAAAACTCCCTCTCTCTCTCTCCAGGTACATGTAAACCTACGTATAATATTCTTCGCGCGATAAAAAAAAAAAAAAAACAAGGTCATCTCGCCGGAGAGGCTGCATCGATCACAATTGTAATACCAGCTATACTTCTCTTTATACTTGTTGCAATGGTATTTTATCGTAGTAAATATTTTAACCAAGCGAGTGACATATAGATTCAGAAGTCGTCCTGCAATATCTTCTTCTTCAAAACAACGTGACGCGCAAGTGATTGGCGACTATTTGCGACTCGAGTAAGCCCTTGATGCGTATATGTATAATAAAAAAAAAAAAAAGTACATCATACTGGAATCGAGTCAATTTGCGTAGTGCAAGAAAAACCAGAGCCACTGCCCACGTCAGAGAGGGGGGGAGGAAGAGAGGAGGAGGAGGGCGATAAAAGACCGGCCGGCGACCGAAAAACCGGAGGAGGCAAGGCGCGATAGCAACGGCTCTTGACCCCTGCGCGCAGCGACTCTCTCTCTCTCTTTTTTTTCCTCTCCGGTTTCGCTGATGCCGCGTCATCGTCCTCTACACACTCCGCTCCCGGGCATTCCTCTCCTCTGATGCCGCGAACGCTACGATGTGCGCGCTGCAAAATATGTTGCGTGCCGGGGAAAGTTGCGGGACTCGCTCTCTTTGAGGCTTGTTTATACGTATTACGCTGCAATTTGTGGCTCATGTGTCGATTAGTCGTACACATATAATTGTACCTTTGTGGAGCATCGAAGCGATGACGCATCGTCCCCACTATACACGATTCACGAAAAATGTTTCATTAAATGCACATCGGGACTCTCTCTTCGCATGTAATAACCATAGATGGCGATCGCTCGTCGAGGCGCTCGAAAAAAGATTTCGCGATGCACGTGTGTGTGTGTGTATAAAGCACGTCACGGACGCGTGCGCAGTGATCCGATGATTTTAAAATACCCCGCTCGTCGACGGTGGTGATTAATCTTCCGGCCGGCCGATGTGTATGTATAATTGCACACGCACGTATATGTATGCTGTACCCCGGTCTTTAGCGTTTGGCCGTGTCGCCAAGCTGTCGCGGGTCCTTCTAAGGTCGCCGGCGACGTTAACCCTGACCCAGTGATGGCCGGCTCTATTCCCGCTCCCCGTGTGTGTGAGTCTATTTGCCGACTGGCTCAGGGGGAGGTTTAAAATTAGCACCGGCCGGAAAACTTGGAAGAAGCTGCTTCGCTCCCCGCGACTGTCTGTCTTTTGGTACTTCGCGTATACACGAGCGATTCCGCGGAAAACCCAATAGTTCATGGTTTCGTTCTTCTCGCTCCTACGGCATTGATTTTAGCCTTTTTGCAAAATTTCGGAAATTTACCTGTAAATTATACCACCGGATGGAAAGGCTGCTTTCGTCTCTCGTGTCGAAATGCGAGCGGATTCAACGGCACATTTAAAAAAATAAATCATATACGCGCTAATGAGAAACATCGCTTTTTAATATTATTGCCCCGAGCACCGTTTCGTTTATACGAGTACATTCGACCCGATTTAAATTAAAATCCCCGTGTAAGTAACGCGTGCGAAAACGAGTTTAACCTAAATACAGACGTTAAATTGTCCGCAACTCGAATCCCCGGATTTTACGGTTTACTCGCCGAAACGAGAGGAGAAAGAAAGAAAGAAAAAGGTAATTTATTGCAGCGACCGTAAAAATATCCTCGCCCGGCCGTGCTAATTGCGTTTATTTGCTCTCGCGCGTGTAACAAACCATCAGGGAGATGCACACGCGTGTAAATGTAACGTGCGCCCCCCCCCCCCTTCCCTTATGTATCTCTTTATTTTTAGAGACTTTTACGAGATTGCCGCTGCGCGCGTGTTTTTAGGCCAAGAGAAATTAAAAGAAAGAAAGTCACGAACGCAGTGGGTACGTATATATAAACGCCCGCACGCTTTCGTCGTCGCAATTACATTCGCGAAATCCCAAGGGCCGCTGTGTCATAAAAGCAGGCCTATATGCACGAAAGGGGTGCGGTATAAATATATGCCCTCGGAGCGTGGGTGCAGTCATGTATGTACCTTACACAATCGCGGAAGTGAGCGTGGCACGTGCTCTTGATTTCCGTGTATGACCCGACTGTTGCAAGTGGATGCTTACGTAAATACGTGTAACGTGGGATTAATTGTTATTGTTATTAGGTATATCTCTTACGTAGAGCCGTGGACAGCTGAGGTGTATTATATATAGGGTGGAAAACTGCTTGGGTGCTGTTTTCGAGGAAAAAAGAATCGCGAAATTGTTACAACGAATGGTGTATACTTACGCCTATGTAGCGGTCATCGTCACTGCTCGTCAAAATGTCTGACCATCGTCGTACCTGTTCTACTTGTCGAAAATATTTACTCAAGAAAATCGTTGTTTTTTTTTTTTTTTTTTTTTTTTTATTTATTTAAAGTTTATATTGTTGCTCGGAGTTGGTTTGACAAAATAATAAATTACTTATTTGTGCGCCGGAGAAAAATTTCATTATATCTTTTGATACGACCGAATTACTCTTTCAACTGATATAAAAAAAAAAATTTCATTCACTCGATTTTCATGATTTTTATATTTCAAGTACAAGTACGCATATCGGTTCACATCTGTATAAAATATACGCACAGACATATCCCCTAAAACATGATAATTATAAAAGATCCGAGAAAAAATGGGGGTGGGGGTGACCCTCGACACGAAAGGGTAGTGTCTAATGGCCGTGCACGTGCATCGGAGAAAGAGCAGTGCACGATGATAATAACCGCATTCGTTCAAAATGCCACGAGGACACGCGGACCCATAAGTTGAAAGAAATGGTAGTTGGGGGAGGGGGGCACATGAGCATCCAGCAGTAGTCGTATAGAGAGTCTACATATTATATACACACACATAAAAGCGCGTGCCCGGCATAATAACGATAAGAGCCGCGGAAATTAATGAGGCTTAACGGTGCAGGCAGCAACAACAGCTGGAGACGACTGCCTCCTCCCCTCCCCCCTCTAATTCGCGGTTGCGCTACCAACATATATACACACGTATAGTTTCTCCGTGCGGCTTTCGCGAGAGGCTAATGCCATCGGGCTGCAATGTGCACTTTGCCGGGCCCTTGGAGCTTTTCTCTAATGTATGTACGGCGTGTACGTTTGTACAAGGGCGGCGGAGGGGGAGAAAGGGCTAGCAACCTGTTATTTTGAATACATGTCGTGCAGACGGTCAGAGGGACATTACGTGCGGGGCTGCCTCTTGCTCCCCCCTGTTTTATATGTATACGAGTGGGACACGACGCGATGACGACTTGGTAGCTACATATATATGTACCCTTTTTTTTTTGTTTTTGCAATTTCGAGGTATGGGATGCCACATGGGAGGCATGTGAAATTAACTTGGACAGACTGATGGACGGAGAAGTCGTATAGGTGGTTTTTAGCAACCCCATTTTCGTAGGGGTGTGTGTAATTTTAGTCATCTGATGTTTTGGATGTTTCGATCGAGGCGAGATTTCCTTTCTTGCCGTCACGTTAGCTATAGGTACATCAATTGTACTTGGCAATGAGCGTTTCTCCTTTTTTTTTTTTCCTCTTTTGTCAAGTGTCAATGACCCAGGAACAATGACCGATTCGCGTGTTTTTCATTTCTTGGCAAACCAAATCGACGCGCATTATCATCAAACATTCAAATGCGCGGTTTGACGCCCCCCCCTCCCCCCACACGCACTTTGTTGGTGTTATCTTGGATGCGGTGTGTCGATCGAATGAAAAACACGGTGATTATATTATCATGCAAAGCAAAAAAATGTTCTCTCGTTTGATCGACAAGGGCGCCTCTACACGTTAATATCCAACTGGGAGCCCGAAAATGAGCAATTTTTTGATTCGTTTCCTTCCCAGCTGGTGTATCGAATATACTTCTCCGGTACATTACCCACATGTAGAAAGAGAGAGGTCCAAGAATTGTACATATGTAGGGCTGAAAGGGGAAGAAGTAGCTGACCTCCATCCACCCCCCTTCGCCCCCCATAATGGCGACGTAAACAAGCCTAGCGCGCATGCGCCTATAACACATCCTCTCCGTTTCGCCAGCATGTGCGCCGGTTGCGGCTCCCTTTCTCGGGGCGTTATCTTCTCCCTCGTGGATTTACGGGATGCACCGGCGAAGGCAAGAAAGAAAGAGAGAGATGTACCGGCACCGAGAGCCTTAGAGTTGCGGTCGAGTGTTGTACCTGGGCGAGCGCATTATACAATATATACATGCTGCAGCTGAAGTAGGCTGCGCAGCACCCATGGGTGCATACAGTATTATATAGAACAACTCGCTCTCTCTCTGCTCTACTGCATAGAATACGTATGCACCTACAGTATATATACGTTCGGTCCCCCATTTCCCCCCTTTTCTATACCGGCCCCGTGTCTCGCGTTGCTCGTTTTCTTCTCTACACACATGCTTAGCGGCTACTGCATATCAACCGGGAAGTCAACGATCTTTCTTCTATCTCCGAGCTTGTGTATAGCTGCTGCGTGCCGTGTAAGTAGCGTATATATATATATATATATATATATATATATATATATATATATATATATAGCTGCTGTTGCTTTTCCTTCTCCCCCTCTTTCTCCCGCAGGTATATGTGACGCGACAGTAGACCCTTCTGCAGCGGGGACGAATGTATGGACAAAAACTAGGGCTTCCACCGCTCCAGGAAAAACCTGACTGATTTATGCCACGGCCGGTGCACCCACCCCCTCCCTCTCTCTTGTCCTGCAGCTTGTTTTCTTTTTTTTTTTTTTTTTCTTCTCAAGTGTGTGTATCTATACCTCCCAAGAACCCTTTTTTGTTGTCTCCTTGGTCTTGGTATCTTATTCGCCACATCGGAGAATAACACCGAGGAGGGTGGTTGCCGTTGCTTTCCAACGTATATATTTACCCGCACATGGGACACCGCGCCACTAACGAGGTCATGCCCCCTTCCCTCATGTGCACCGTGTAGGTTGTGCTTGGCGACCTACCTCAAACAATTAAGTACGGGGCAGCGAGAATCGTGATCGGTTCAAAACCACTTGCTCTCCTCGTGGTCCTTTGTACCGGTTAATCCGTATGTACCTCTGGAGTAATACCAAGAGAAGATCTACGATGACATTGTCAAACGCAGGAGTAGATATCGTCTCGTGCAAAAGACGAGCGTGTATGTAACAAGCCCGTATCATCATCATCATCACACGGTATGTATACGGGGAAGCTAATTGAAACGTCGATCGAGCCAAAGAGGGAGCGCTTGCCCAACATATATATATATATGGTATAATATGTGTGGTACGCGACACACGTACATAATGTAACGTATATGTATACAAGAGCTCTGATGCTCCGGGGTGCCGGCGAGGCGAAACGTCAATTAAGCTCTCCTGCTCGTCTTTAAATCGCGTCGATTTCACTCTCTCGCGCGCGAAGAAGCAAACTATAACGCTATGCATGGAGAACTTTCGCCGCGTCTCCCCACCTTCCCAGCGAGCCCTGGCTCTTTTTCTCCTGTGCACACGAACAACAAAGCGCCGGTATAGCTGTCACTTTCAAAGTGGAGCAGCACCGCAGCCTATATAATTACGTGTGTGTGTGTGTATGTTACCCCCGGACAAAGAAAATTTCACAAGCGAGTGCGGCGCGGTGTATATACAAAGTGGGGGGGGGGAGAGAAAGCGCCGTTTTAGGGAAAAACACCCCAGCAGGGTGCGCGCACACGTCGTAAATTAACAGCCAACGGAGAGAAAGACGACGACACACGGGGCGTCATCCGCGCGTTGTTGTTGCTGCAAGTTAGTGAGTAAATGCATGTATATAATATGGTGAAGTTTCAGCTGATGGTGTGTCGTGAGTCACGCTCTCGCCCATAGCGCTCTCTGTCTCTCTTTCCTCGCGTCGGGCGTTCGCGCGCGCGCCAGCACAGCGAGAGGGTCGACGACACCGGAGAGAATATCGTCCCGAGGGTGCTGAGAGGGGAAACACGCGCTGCCGCTGCTGCTGATGCCATAGGCCTTACTCTCCGGCTATATACACACCTACTTTGCTCGCTTTGCTATGTACCTCCACTGCCACGCCGACTCTCCTACGTATATATATAATACATAGTCGTAATTCGCGAATTAAACAGAAAGAGATTGCGCATTTCCTACCTCGCGTGGCGTCAGCAATGCCGGCTGCGCGATATACCCACCTTGCACGTGCACGGTGAAAATATATGCACATACGTGTGCCGTAAATGCGTGTCTTCCGTATAGGTATGCGTATGAAAATGCTTCACATGCTTTCTTTTTTCCCGGGTGACGCGACCATTGTTGTAGGTACACACTTTTTTCATTTCACCGGTGACGTTGGAACGACACTTTCATAGATCAGCTGATTCATGCGGTGATGCTGGTACGCCGCAACCGAAGTCCGTATATACTTGATGGGACTCGGCGGGGGGAGAAAGAGAGAGACAAAATGCATTCCTTTACGGATGATCGTTCCGTTTCTTAATGCATACATTCACCCAGCAACTATTTATCGTAATCGATGGGAAAAAAAAAAACTCGCAAACGCCTCAACGGTTAACGGTTTTTATACACATATGTACGTATTCTTTTAACGGCAATCGAGAGCTATGAATTTTCAAGTCATCGAACGTAAAAAATAGGGGACTAATGATATTATATACTCTGCGCGGTAAGAATAACAGTAATAATTACCTACGCGCATCTAACTTTGCACGTTCATTTATTAACCGAAGAGTACTTTTATTTCATCCATCGATCGACAATAATATACAAAACTCGAACAAAGAAAGGAGCGCAGCAACACAGAACTCGCGTAAAACAACGGCGACGACGATGATGACGAAACGTCGAGCGCGAATTGAAAAAGCGCTGCGGTCAGCTGTGAAGCGCATTACAAATAGTATACGCGAAATAATGTACGCAAGTACAATTCGAAGTATCATTAGACGCACGCGAAGACGAGCCATTTCGAAGTTTCCACCCAAGGGGTAGCTCGAGAATACAGGACTCTCGCGCCATCCCCATTCTCCCGCGGGAGATTTCTCTCTCTCGGGACAAGGTCAGCATTATCATACGTGTGGTTTTTTTTTTTGTTGGCAGAAAGCTGCACTTTCGAAAGCAGTAACGCTGTACAGTGCCACTAAGAGAGAGGGATGAAACACAAAGTGAGAGAGAGAGAGAGAGCCCTTTGCAGCGTACATGGGTGTAATACCCTGCAGTTGCACAGTGTAGGGTACGCGCAGCAGAGCAGAGTTGGTATGGGTACAATAATCGCTCGGCGGTCGACCTTGCGCCCGAGTGCACTGTCCGCGCCTCGAGGTGCAACAATCGCCCGCTCGCGCTGCATATTACACGCACACACCGTGCACCCTTCGTTGCTTATACATACTCCCATACACGTGCATGCGCCCGCGAAAGCAGAAAGACCGAGGCAGAGGGAGCGATAAGGATCGATTTCGCGAGGCGTTAACGAACTCCGTTTCTGCGCCCATATATACATACGTATATATATATAATATGTTATATGCGTGCCGTGTATCATACACACAGCCGCGTATGCAGCGACAGCAGCAACGTGCGGTACAGGCAACAACCGCTTCCGGGACACATCATATGTATAGGTTATAAACGCATATAACCCAGCACCCGGGATAACGTAGGTAGGTATACGGCACACGGTGCTCCAGTAATATGCACCATATTATACGCAGCCTAGCATTGAGCGAGTTTTCCCCGCACTCTCTGCAACTTGTATACCTACCTCGCGTCTATATATGTATATAATACGTGGTTATACATTATAAGACCACTTTCCTCTCGCTCGCTCGTTCGAGCTGATTGCCGATCGTCCCTCCCTTTTCGTCCTTCGAGCGTCGCCGAACAAAGGCCCTGAATCGCCTTTCTCCATCCCTCCCTCCCTCCCTCACTATTCTATGTTTCCCCTCTTTTCGCCAGGATCCGGGATTCAGGGTATTATTAAACATAGAGATATATAGAGAGGACCTACACCTTCCCTCTCTCTCTCTCTCTCTCCTTCTTCTGCGAATTTTCATTTTCCCATTATCTCGGATAAGCTGCGCGTCCCCTAAAAACTATACTGCGTAGTAGCTGTACGGTCAAAGGCGCAACAGATTCTCCCTTTCTCCTCATTTTCTGTCCCTGCAACAGCATTTGTATAACACACATATATTATGCAGGCAACGAATCATCTTCCGATTAATGTTTAATACAGATATCCCACTGGTGAATTGAACCATTACCCATAACGAGGCAAAATGGGAAAAGTAGAGATACTAGTAATAAACATTATTCACTTGTACCGGCCGGCGAGCCGGCTACAGGTACACCTGATGTGTGGAGAATCGGAAGATGATATATACATGTGTTTACGCGGCCGGTATAGCACAAGCGGTACGGTGTGCCGGCAGCCGGTATATGCGGGGTATTTCTTCCGACTGGTTACTCTACCCTCTTGATTTATCTTGTTTTAAACAGATATTCACGTACTGGTAAGTATGTATCTTCCCAAACCTAACCAAACTACCTATTCCGTTCAAGTTCATCTTTACGATCACCACTAAATTTTTGCTCATTGATCGTGATCCAAATGGGAGTTGAATGCGTTAGATGATAGCTGCTTCAGCTGTAATATACAGTGAAAATTTAATCGAAAATCACGCGATTTCTAAATATGGAATTCTGGGATTGGCTAAACAAAAATGCTCACGTGTTTATTTGGTAAAGAAACCAGTAATCTAAAAAGAGTACATTGGACTCCTAATAGTCATACTTGTGAGGACTGCAGAACTTGCCCAATTCTGTTCGTGAAAGGACATAATATTTTATGGACATCGTGGCGAAGGATCGAGAGGAAAAGGAGAAAATGTGCATACTTATAACACCAAGAACAACACGAGTAGAGTGACGAGAGCAGCGCAGATCAGTGTTACAGGAATACAGATACGTTTACGTGTATGGTTAGCGATGGTGCGCCTGAGCCGGAGTTAGGGTCAACGTCCGACCCTCACCAGTACGAGTACACACTTACCTATACCTATATACGCACACATCTAGCCACCAAGAGAGAGAGAGAGAGAGAGTTTACTCTGGTGTGCTGCTGCTGGGCATGGGGATTGGGGATCCCTTCCTATGCATTCTCTCTCTCTCATTCTTCGCTACTATACCATTACAACGAGGTATAGAGACTGAAAAGGTGAGGTTGTACCAAACAGCCATATAGCAACGACCTGTATATAGTTGTCTATACGGCTTTTACGTGCATTTGTGTGGGTGAGCGCATACATTAAGTATGTATATGCCCACAGCCTATACAACTGTACGCGCTTGCGTGCGGAGCACCTCGCCAATCCCCATGTATATAGGTACCCATCCATCCCATGATCCCAGCGTGCACATTGCACGGGACATACTTATAATAAAGAACAGCGGAGCAAAGCAGAAGAGGAGAGAAAGAGAGCGGCCGGCGCGCGGTCGCCGGTTTGTTTTGGTTCCCCGGGCGTTACCCTCGACCTCCCCTCCACTCCTCTTCTCTCTTCTCCGCTGTTGCTCTTCTCTCGGAGCAGCCGCGGAGTTCCCCCCCCCACACACCCTCATCTGCTTTCCCCAGTGGTGTAGGTTGCAAGTATACCAGCCGCATGGCGTCCCAAAGACGACTCTCCCGTCTCTCGCAAGTAGGTATAAGTACAACGTGGCTTGCATGCTGCAGCCTCGCCGGCCACCTCCTCTCTCCCAGCCCAAGAAAGTATTAAAAAAAAATTAAAAAAAAACAAATACAGTTAGAAAGAACAAAAATGCACCCTCTGATTACACAGTTTGTTTAAATTTAACCCTCCTAAATTTTGTAGAAAAAAATTATTAATAGTTACCAAGTTGTCTTGTTTTAAACCATGTTGTGCCCATTTCAGACACAAATGTTGTTGAAAAGAAATACAAAAATTTGGAAAAAATTGTTCAAGATTACTTTTCAACGAAAATTTTGCATTGTGAGTCATGCCAAACCTTGTACTCTTCTTCAACAAAGTATAACTTAGGCTCCTACCTTTGTTCGGATACAGATGATGCTTACGTTGATTTTTCGAAGACGACCCATCCAGAAGTTTACCAAGACGACATAAATGATGAAGAAAAATTACCGACAAATGAAAATGTTCAACAATCATCTGATAACAAAGACTCCGATGAAGAATCCATTAAAGACCAGAATGATGTGGTTTCTGAAGTAAAGACAAGCAAATTGAGGCATATTCCAGCTTAATTACACATTAACAACTTTACTTATGTATTATGCGGTGTTATACAGTACAAGCCTGGTGCAGTAGGTCACTACATAGCTTTTTGTCGCACCATTAATAATGTGTGGATTGAAAAAAAAGACTTGTGTAAATACAGTAAGAAAGTTCTCTTGCGAAATGCGAAAATTAAGATAAGCACACTTTTTTACGCCAAAGTTGAAGAAATACAGTAATGGTTTTTAGTTGTTTATATGAGTGTATCGAAGACACATTAAATATTATTATTATGGCATGAACATTTGCCGTTATTTTTTTGTTACGTATGAAAACATATTTTTGTTTCAACAAAACTTGCAATATGACTTACTTGACATTATCTATATGTGTATACATGAAAATATGAATAAACAAAAAAATAGTATGTAAAAACACAACTGACTATAATACAATGAGCACTTTTCCAATATAACTGTATTGATACTTTATTATCTCTTAACCTCAAGATTATTAAACACTCACGTTCACTTTTATGATTACGCTAAAGCGCTATTAGAACTTTTGCAACATATTATTAAAAAAAGTACGTGTTGTGTTTCTCTTGAAATAATTTAAATAAATTTAGTTTCAGTACACGTTTAGTTTTTATAATTCTTATGGGTCCTTAAAAACTATATATTAGTTAATACATAAAAAAAAAAAAAAAAAAAAAAATAAGAATCTGGAAATAAAAAAAAATGATAAGAACTTACTCGTACAAGTAAACAAAGTTTTACGGCCATTTAAAAATGTTTGCAGTGGATCCCCTGATACTTATATTAAAACAGTGAATATTTCATTATTACGTACTTCAATTATAAAAACTCAAGTTATATTATCGTTTTAAAAATTTATATTGATTATAAATAAGTGGTAAATAAGTCTGGAGCCTCATTATCAAGAGTGTTCAACATAAAATGGTTTAGGCGTGAATTTTTTCAATAAATACTATTTGACTCTTTACTATTAATCCTTACGTGTTATTGTTTTATAATTTTTGAGCATACGTGAGCTTTTTCCGCTCTGCGGACACACAAGCACAAGCCCCCAGAGCGCATGCGTAGTTGATATACTTCATAGAGATGAGGTTAGCTTTTAGACCAGTATTATATATTAATTGTTAATGAAAAACTAAGCTATTATTTGCAAATGTAAGATAAGCTCAATTTAAATGAGAAAAGGTTCATTTTTTATAAGCCAACGTTGTATCGAAAAAGAAGTGTTTTCCAAAGATATCGGAGGTTTAAAACAAGACAACTTGGCAACTGTTAATAATTTTTTTCTACAAAATTTATGAGGGTTCAATTTAATCAAACTGTGTAATCAGAGGGTGCATTTTTTGTTCTTTCTATCTGTATTTTTTTTTTTTTAATACTTTCTTGGGCTGGGGGAGAGGGGGTTCGCCGGCCGGCTTGCATCAGCACAGCTGAGAGGAGAAAGGACGCCAGCTGTGTACTGACGGTGCTTATAAATCCGCGAGATGACGTCTTCGACCTGGAGTGGTATTCCGTAACTAGTTTGCTGTACATCAGCCTATGCTACAACATAAGCTCACCCAGTGATAAAAAGTTACGGAATACCACCCCTGGCACACTCATATATATACCTATACACTCAGCTTTACGGAGCTGTAGAATCGTGATGGCTGATGCTGTGGCTGATACTAACTCCTTGTTTTTACATTCGTGTATCCATTTATCTATATCTCTGTACTAGTGCCATGTGGGAACAAATTGCGTAAATTAGCTAGCTCGCAGCTGTATACAGTGCGTTAATCGCGAGTCCACCAGCAGTAGATCTGTAGGCGCGAGGGAGAGAGATTCACGAAAATGGGGGAGAGGAACGACCTCGAACCCTCGAAGCTGCACATTATAATATATACGAGTCGGACAGAGAGGTACAGCATAGAGAGCGTCCCGGGAGAGAGGGAGATGCCTAGCAAACACACTGCGCGCTGCGCGAGCAGCTCGGCCTTTGTCTTTCTTTCCGAGCATGCACCGGTTCGCCGTCATCTCCCATATCTCTCTCTCTTTCTTTTCCCCTTGCCATCCCCTCTTTTTTCACGTTGATCTCACCCCCTCCCTGCCTTCCTTCTCTCTCTCTCTCTCTCCAACAAACACACGAGGAGCACGTGCAGCGTGTGTTTTGTCCGTGCACGCAGCGGGCCGCGGGCCTTCCCGTGTGTAATACACGTACTTATTGCACGGAGATCGGCTTGCATGAGCGCGCAACAGTGGCAGCACTGCATTGGTAGCTACGTCATTTTTAAAGGGCTCGTGTTGCTTTTTGTATACAAGGAAAGCTCAACTCATCCTCAACTTGAAAAACACAAGATTTAATGGGTTATACCAATGGATTTTGAAAATCATGATCTTACTGATCCGTTTTGGCAAACATGTTGAACTGCGATTGTGAATGCTAGCAATCTGAGATATTGAAATTAAAGATCACATGGAAGGATTGCAACCAGAGATTAAAAATCATGCAGAAGTTGCGACTGATCGACAGTAGCTCGTACTTGTGTAATAAATGTACAAAGACGAGAGGGACACAAGAAGAAGGGAAGATGAAACTTAAGGCAACGCTGATTGATTGGGCCCCTGCAAAGTCTGTTTATACCTGTATAACACACACAAATGCACAAGAGCGTTTTATGGCGAGGGAGAGCCAATCTCCAAAATCTTATCGCTCTCTCTCTCTCTCTGTATATAAGTACATGGCCATCAGCAGCGTATATATATCATCTTCGCTTTTGGTTCTTGTTGCCACACCATTTCATGTGACAACAGCCTGAGACACAGTATATCAAGCAAATCTTTTCGAGATGCAACAATCATAGGAGAATATCCTCATCTCAAACCCAAGTAATCTCTCGTCTTTGATGTGAATTCAGTGTAAGTACACTTTTAAAGTTGTTATACGGACTAAGCCGAGCGAAAATCCACAAGTTTGTTGGGAATGGCACGCTCGTTTGAGCCATCAGGGGAGTTTTTGGGGGTTGCAAAAAATACTATTTGTACATGTGCAGGTAAATATACATGTAGTTTCGCGGGGACGACAACACGCGTCGCGGCAACATTGCGTGCAATTATACATATATATCGTCCTTGTGTATTCGCTCTATACTCTATCGTCGTGCAACAACCAGCTGTGTGTATGAGAAAGGAGGAGGAGGAGGAAGAGGAGAGGCAACACGTGCGCCGGCAACCCTGCCTTGAATCGTCGTCTTCCCCTCTTCTTTCTTCTTCCTTTTGCCGGCTAAAGAGAGAGAGATATTATACACCATATAGGTGCATCTTGGGTCTATGCATAGGGGCCTTTCTATGCATACAGTCACTCGGGGACTGTGTATATATTTATGTGCCTAGGGCCTTACACACATTTATATTGCGGGCTCAACGTTTTCCTCCTCGATCAAAATGCGCAATTGCGCAGTAAGAGATGTACATCCCTACACCGGTTCGACGATACTTAACACCCTGTGTGTAAGTATGTATACACACTTGCTTACGCCAACTTATCGTGTGGTTTCCGTTAGGTGAAGGAAGCATGTTTACAATATATAGGTAACATGATATACATACACAGTTGAGTTTTAGTGATATATTTATGCACATGCACGTCACATTACGTACCGGTATTTATCAAAACACATTTGTGGCTATCAGTATTTCTCTTTTGTACATACATATTGAGATAAGTGTTTTTCCTCTTCCGTTCGGACCTGCAGATATGCCCCAGACTTGACCAATTAGCGCATAATATGTAACATTGTCCGCACAACAGATATTTGGGGCTGTAAACAACGACGACCAAAACGTGACACGTTCCTACTCAAAGGTGTTTGATTCCCTAAATTCATCGACACATTACCATTACTGATATATACTATCACCATCGTGCTCTACCTGGCGTTGAAGATAATCAGTATGGTTGTGCCGGCCGGTGTGCACGTGTAATGTAGTCTGCTAAGTGTACATGGGTATAAGGTACACGTATATATGTACAATGCGATAGGAGGAGGGCGAAGAAGGAGCTGAGCAAAGCACAGAGAGAAAGAAGATTGCGGATACCATTGCTGTTGTGCTTCCTCCATATGCTACACGCACATGCATACATATATATATATATATATATAAATATGTACAGGCGATGATACCAATGTGTTGAAAATGGGACCTATATATACAGAGAAGGAAGGGAAAGAAAAACTGCGAGAGGCATGACCGCGCGTACATACGTAGCTGTAATGTGTATAGGTATAAATGTAACAGCGAACGAGAGGAGCAGTGCATGGAGCAAAAGCTGTATACTATGGCGCAGATAGCCTGCCGCTCCAGCTAATAGCCGGCTGGCCTAGCAGCCGGCATAAAAGGTCTCCGACCTCGGCTGCAGTATAGGTTCTTTTCTGATGCTTTTCTTTCGGTTTGCTGCTTGAGCTATATGTACTCCTATGTGAAGCTTTGATGGCTTGCTACTGAGGCACCACTACTAAACTCGCGTACGTATACGCACTGTCAGTGTAATATCAGGTGGTTGTGGTGGTGGTGGTGTCAGGGTAGAGCAAGAGTGAAAAAAAGCGAGAAATCAGAGGAAAAGGCCAAGTGGAAGCTTCGGGCTGGTGTGGGATATACATGTACCCATTATCCACCGGCCGGCGAGCCTTGAGAAAAAAGCCATTCCTTTCATACCCACGTGCATACGCATAATTATACACCGACGTACGTGTGCAAAGTAGCAGAGACAGCGAACGTGGTGCTAGTGAAATTTCGAGGACAATACAATGATCGGCACCAAACACCCCATCAGTGGACTCAACATGGTCCAAAAATGTCTTATTATATACCACGCGCATCAGCTCGGCATCAGCTGATTACAATACTGATGCTGCGTCTTTGTATAGGTGTATAGATTTTCTCACCTGGTGTACACGATGCACTTGTAATTTTCCCCATAACTGCGCAACATGTAGTAGGCGTACCTACTTGCGCCTCGAGGCATGCAGTTAAAAGCGCATTTAAAAACAATCAGAGCGAGCGGGTTTTCTAAATTGCTTGTACAAGTGTCTGTGGGTATACTTAAAAACATCGCTTGGGGCTGTAAATCTGGGTAGGTTTTTTTTTTTTTTTTTTTTTTTTTTTTTTTTTTTTTTTTGTCAAAACATTGAAACGTGCTTCGAGCTGAAAAAAAAGTAATGGCCCATAAAAAATGAATGTTATTTCTCGGTGAAACAAGGTTAATCAAAGTTGGGACGAAAATTTACTTGGACGACCGTAACTTTTTACTTCTTCCTACTTACGCGTTTTTTTTTTTAGTGCGTTTCAAGAAGGAACACAAGTGGAAACACTTAGTGGACGTTCCAGTTCGACGCCCCCTCATCTTTTTCCCCTCTTGGGCGTTAATGGCATGACGTGTTTATGATTGGAATGCCATGGGCTTTAACATCTTTCTGAGCGTCGTTTATAGTGTCATCCTCGGTTTCATGGAGGATTCTGTGACCATTGAAAAAAAGCGGGATTTATAGAGAACAAAAAAACGTAACTTTACTCACATTTATACAACTGCTATGATAAATTTTATAACTTACATGTACCCACGGATGTAGTTGGATACCTTTGGCAAATAATTTCGATTGTCATGCCAACGGGCTCCATTATTTTATTTAGAAAGCAGAAAAAAAAAAGATTTTTTAAGTGTCTGTTCTACAACTAGAATCGTGACGGGTACATCCAAAAACCCCACCACGTAATAAAAAAGTATAATGTAAAGTAAAAATACAGTAAACGTCAGCTAGTCAAACATATCTACAATAGTCACAAAAATGTAAGTACACAAAAAGCAAATGCCAAAAATGGCCAAAGTATGGGAGATAGAGTCTGTTCGACTGGCCCAACAGAAAGGGACGTAACGGGAAAGGGTACCAAGACTACCAAGTACATACCAATACTTGACTAACGAGGTCCCCGTTACGGCCCCGTTTCAATTTCCGATCGAGCAACGCCGATGGCGGTCCTTTGAAGGTTTCTTCTTTACGCGCTTTACCTACCGATGATAAAAGTGCCACGGTAAATCTTCATACCTACCTACCGAAACATAATTTTTTAAGCGGCAAGTATGAAATCCATTAACGAGAGACACAATATAAGTAAAACTACCCTTTATTAACGCGAAATACTTCATAGGCGGTGCCACTGTGTTAATTTGCGAGAAAAAATTGTGTCCGATACCCATAGGTTATACAATACGTATAGGTAGGTACCCATTGAAGAAATCGGTATACTCCAAATCGGCTCTGCTTTGATTGTTCGTATGTATTCCAATGTATATATGTATCAACGAATGACCAGCCAGTAGTGAATCGCGTATACACAAGTACAGCGGGCAGTAATAGCACACTCGCGGCGAAACTCTTTGCACAGCAGTTTCTGTCCGAGCACAGCATGCAACCCTTTTGCGTATACCTATACGTAAGTCGCGCACGTGACGTGTTCTAGTACTGCCGCTGCGCTTTGGAAAAGGAGCTCATGCATTATTGGCAGCCAGGAGAAACGTGAACCGGTCATTTTTCCTATACTTATGCACTCGCAATAGAGTTATGGACAAAGATCGTTTTTCCGTGCAACAACGATACCATAAGATCTACATACATATACCCTTACTGTTGTTTACTTAGTGGATGTATATTATCTAAAACGAATGTTAACGTAAAGTATCGAATGTTTGAAGGATTTCGATCACTGACGGATATAGTCCCAAAAGAAGCTATGATCCAACGTCATTGGAAAATCACTTGAGCGCATCTCTAACTTCGATTCAGTCCTGTACCGAAGACATTCAACATTTTTCTCTCGTATTTGTACTAAACGTGCATAAGTTCTCCATGGTTGTCCTGCGCAGTGCTGGGGTATTTAGATACCAGTGCTTTTATCACAACGCGTCTACAGCGAATTTCAATCACTGTCCGATTCTTCCGTCATCGGTATTGCATCCACGTCGGATCGTATATTGATTGTACCTGCGCCAAAAGACCTTTATGCATACATATTGAAGTAAAGAGCCCACGCACGTAGGCTTCCACGTAACGGTGGGCTCAACTCTTTTTTCTTTTGTTAATATTGTACTCTCGCCTCTTTTCCCTCCTTCACGGGTGAAAAGAGACTATACGGTGACGTAGTTGGTCGATCGCCGTCACGTTATGTACACGGTGAGCCTCCTTACGTCACGTATTGCACGCAGCTAAGGGTGATTTTCTATCGTGTACCCTGTGACGTAGATTATTCAGTATACATCGACGGATACAAAGGATGGTGGTACGTTAATAGGTACATCATTCTATCGGGAGCCCGTGGGTGTGACGAGAAAATCTCTTGTGCGGTGTAATACCCATTTACTTGTTGATTTGCTGGCCTTTTTTTCTTTTTCTTTGCACCCCGAGTCCCACTGGTGTATACGCATAAAGCGCCTCGAATCGACAAGTGATGGATTATTTTTATCTATGCAGGAACATCGGTATAATCTCTTTTGAACCCCCTTTTTCCATGCAGTCGACCATCAAATATAAATGATTGCCGTGAGGTGGTAAATTCGTTAATATATATATGATGAGTTATATACTCTCTGAACATATTTTGTAGAAGCAAATGTTCTCGTTTGCAAGTGTGGATAAATATTCGACTCTGAAAATATAAGAAAAAAATGTTTTCATGTAAAAACAGCAAGTGTATGGGCATCGGAATTTTCAGGAATTGTCTATATAAATGTGTATGGTCATTAAACAATAGTGAAACAGAAAACAAACACTGGACCACTGGTGTGGGAGCTATGGAAATACATTAACGGCGTATTCGTAAACCCTCCCTGTAACCCATTCTTAAATTCCAACGCGCTAATAACTGGAGCTTATACTTCAAAGGAAAAACCTTGCCCGTTCGGAAACTCGACTGACACCTACCAAGTGCCTTTCGCCCCCATAAGAAGTTCAAACGGCACGTACTATTCCCAAAATGCGTAACCGTATGCACAGAGTCATTAGTACAACACCGATTCCCGGCAAATGCGAGCTTTAATTTGAAACAGAAGTGCGCGCGTTTTGCAGTGCAACTTGAAAGAGATCTTTGTGCTCGTTTGACAACTCAAACGTATGAGGTATGGAGCTACTTTGATACATAGTTATTACACGGTAAAATTGGCCGAAGGCGTGTTTGACGGGTAATGATCATTGTGTGATTTTATAGTTGGCACTGCGGCATACAATGATGTAGACACGTAAAATTGAAAATTCGTTTTCTTAATAGATGTACCGCCGGTATATCAAGAGTAACAAAGGCACCGAAGGAAGTAGGTGTAGGTTCACGTATACGGGGAGTCATTTTCCGGCTGATCGATAACTTCTCTTTCGTTGCGGATTTTCGGAAAAACAGGGAAGACAAAGAAAACACGGACAAAGAGACACAAAGGACACCATTACGGGAAATTTTTGTGTCGTTGGACCCGTTAAAATGTTAAACCAGCGACACCATGGCTTTTACGATGTTTTTTTCTCATCCCTTGTTAAATGGCAATCACACCTTTTATTGACAAGACAGTGCACAAGATTATTTAATCACAAAGTGTAGAGATTATTGTATTCAAATGTTGGACGATCTCGTATGTCATGTACAGTATAATGTAAGTACCGGGGCAGATGTTTGAGAACTTTCAAAGAACACCGTGCGAGCTTTTCTGTATAGACGTGCTTGGTATAAAGCTACCCCAATCCCTTACTTCCCCCCCCACTACTTAATGCGTCACACGTGCGTTGTATGCGTATACCCACATACTTGCGTTCTTTGTGTCCATGTTGGGAAAAACCTTCATTGATTCATTTCCCGTGTGTGTACATACATACACACTTCCTTACTGTATTTATTCGTATACTGTACAAAGAAAAACTAAGACTGTACACACAACGAAGAAGGCAATTGGCTCGATAGTATATATACGCGTTGTGATGCTATGTCGTCGGAAAAACCATAATAGATTTTGCTTTAGCGTCGATTCATCATTAACTGTAGGATAAAAAAAAAAGTGAAGATTTCGTGTATAGTCGACAAAGAAAACTGATGGAAAAAAGGTGATTAAAAATTTTCATAAAGACTACTATGAATAATTACACAAAAAAATTAGCTAAGTGACACCTTTTGGGTAAGAATTTTCATCTTTTATGCTTTGTACGTCTGAAGGCATGTGTGACATAAAAATCTTCATCCCGAAGGTGTAGGTATCTAAAAAAAAAAAATTTCCTCACTGCGGGATTTTTGTGTGGAATTGCTTGTGTATGTATACAGAAAAAAAAGGGGGATTTTCCCCTCCAATCGCCGGTGATGGGGATCAATAAGCACGTGGTCGGCGGCCAGTGTATCCATATGTACAAAATATAGAGACGACGACGTTGCTGCAGGCAACGTACAACAGATAACCAAGCCATAGGTTACACGGAACATAGGCGCATACCTATGTATATTTTCTGGGTTCAGGGTACATAAACATGCAGAGATAGAACCGGCGCCGGCATCTACGACGTAAACAAAGAAACGTGCGCTGGCGGAGCAATTTATGCGCCGTACCTCCCTGCGCATCGATTTTTACATACTTGGGTCACTCATCCATATCCATCCATGTTGCAGTCACTGTTCATGTTATGCGTATCCGCAACATGTACACTACCCAATAACCCAATAACCCAGAGTGTTTGTAAGGACCAATTGCTAAAAGTTATAAAAAAATGTAAAGCTACGATCTCAATTTATAATATTGGCTGCACTACTGTTAACGAGGCAACCAACGTCTCGATTTTTGTCAGTTAAACTAATCATTTCAAAGAGTCAATTTTTTTTTTTTTTTTTTTCATTATTATGAAAATCTATTTTTTCGGTTATTGAATCACGTAAGAGCGATATTTATGTTTTGTTGGGCAAACAAATCCGTGGCCGTAATAATGTAATTAATAGATAAATATCGAATTATTCATTCATCTAGCCTTATTTGGACGGAGTTGGAGTTGTTTTCACACCAATAGAAACACGATTAACTTTTAGCGTCGTTGATGAAATTGAATTGACAAGATTAGATAAAGAAAAAGATTTCAAAGTTGCCGGGCTTTTTGTCTGGACGTTTGGACTCGCTCCTTACTATCCTCCGATTGGTGGTCTTCCCTCCCGTCTGACTTTACCCAAAACAAGTACGTCACGTATCTACACACAATTTATAATTAATGATGATCTAAGCGTAACAAGGAACATGAAAAATTGGACAAAATCCGGCGAGTAAAAAACCTTGTCTATAGATTATATAAACGAGCAACTGATGCAAATGATATAAAGGAGCTCTCTGATTGGGCTGAATTGCTCGTGCCTCGTACCTGCTGTGCCATTGGCGTTGGACGAATAAATCCCAATGTATGGAGTGTCCAGTACCATACTACACACTTCTGAATTCTCACAGAGCATTGAGAATAAACCGAAAAGTCAAAAACGTCAACTTCTTACTGCAGACCTAAGAAATTACAATGATCCTCTCCATCCTACATGATGAACCACATCATCTGGGAACGTACAAACCTCAATAATTGTCGATACTCTTCCATTACGGACATAGAAAAATACCGCAGCAAAATTAAAATAACAAATAAACACGTAGAAAACCTACTCCAAAATCTTAATCAGCCTTCAATAAAATTTCAAACAGACTTTCTAGAAAAATGCAATCTATTTATTAAAATATAAACCACTAGAACATAATATATAATATATAGGTACAATAGGCCAGCATTGTGGCATACTTATCGGGGAGATATGATACTCCTGGTATAGGTACCAGGACCTAGTCTAACCAGGGCCATCCAAGACGCGCGGACCGTACGGAGACGTTCATGCATCCACACTTGCTTTTCACCTTATTTTTTTTTGTATCCACGACACCCTTAATCTCGTACTATGTGTACTTATACGCAAAAAGAAAGACCAACGTCGAAGCTAATGGGGAGGGAGCTCGATTCACCCCCTTGACTGGGAGAGGGGCTAAGATGACGCAAAGTCTACGTCACGCATACCATCACATATATACTTATTATACATTCAACTCATCTCGACCTCGACGCCTCTGCACATTCCGCATTTATGTTAATTTTGTTCATACCACCTCGTCTCTTTTCTCCTTTTTATCAGCCATTTATAGCAACTTGCTCTGACGGAGGGATGAACGTGTCCTAATGTATTAGTACTTATATAAAAAGTCATTTTCACAAAGTGAATTTTCCTAACTGGTGTCGTTATTGTTGTTGTCAGGGGTAATGCTCATTTGAAAAAAGTCTGTATACTTTGCTTGTACAACAGCATTGAAATTTTTTTTTTTACTTACAAATATTACTTTTTGCGTAAAAGCTGCGATGATGGATATTACACGGTTGATTCAATTGGGTTTTTGTTAAGTACCTCGTTGCTTTTTTTTTTTTTTCTTTTTTTTTTCGTTAACTATTCATTCTTGGATATTCCATGCTCATATGACGATCACAAAATCGAATAGGAAACATGCAGTGCGACAGTGTCGAAATTTTTTTTGTGTTGACTTATAAAAATATATAATTACATAAATTGTAAGGAGTTCTAAAATTTTCAAGAATGCGAATATAAAAAATACCTGCTTACTGCGCAGTAGTTTTTCTTCGTTGCACACGTGGATAGTGCAAATCCCTAACCGGAAGTTGCACGTGAAAGAGGCTGCGTGTACCTACCGGTGAAAACGCCGGTGTACAGCGAATTGTAGGTACACCCAAGGCACTTTATATTTGTCAGAACGATGAAAAATTACCTGTTAAGTGACAGTACGTCTTTGTTATATTATAGGTTATAGGACATCATTAACCGTATGTAGACCAATCGTTCCGACAGATATAAAGTGCCTTGAGTGTACGTAAAATCGCGACAATTGATCCAACAAGGCACTAGTTAATTTCCGAAAAATTTGATATTTCATCGAAGGTTAAAAATAAAACAAGGTCCAATTTGCGAAAAATCATTAATCCTGTACAGAACCTCAATAAAAATCATCGTAAGGTGTTAAAACTCGGGAAAGACGTTTTAAAAACTCGCGCGCCTAAGAATCGGAAGTAGCTGGCGCTGCGGTCGGTAAAAAGAGAGAGAGAGCCGCTGATCGCCGGTCGCCGCCGCCGCAGGCATTTAGGTAAGGGCGGAAGGGCGGGAGGGCAACCCCAGTGCCGCGCGCGCTACCCTCCCGCTTTCAATTTATACCCGGCAAAGAGCAGCTGGCGGTGTTGTCGTCCCGGCCGGCGTACAACGTCTACCGTACTTTTCTACCACCCCGTGTTAACGACGTCACTAACCTTCATTTATCGAGCCGTCCTCGTTTTCTCTGCGCGTCCGTCTGTTCGTGCATCCCGGCACCCCACGAGTATCGGTAATCGTGTTCTCGTTGCTTCCCCGTCGAAAATGAAGGAGCAAGACTTGTTGGATTATGTGGTTCGCAAGAAGCGAAAGGTTAATATGCAGACACGTTGTTCGGGGCTATGGTGTTTGGCGTCCTATGGTGAAAATAAGTGTATATAAAGTTTGGTATTGTTTTCTGTCTGATTGCAGAGACCCATGACCATTTACAAGTGCACCTGGCGCGATGAGACCAGTAAAAACGGCCGATGCGGTGAAATTGGCAGTACCTGGGACATGGTCGCCGAACACGTTCTCCGAGATCACTTGCAGTAAGTTGTCCCCTTCTATTATGTCCTTTACCAATACTCGTGCAACAGCTGACTCCGAGAGAGCAGCTACAGCGCTCCAAGTTAGCTTCAAGTCGGTCGCGTGTAGCGTGCCCGTGCGTGTGCCTGCTCTCTGGTCGTGTGCGTAACCGCTTGCCGCCAGCCAGCGGAAAAGTGATAATATTCACAAGCCGTAGTAACCTATTTTCATGTTTTGAATCGCACGAGTGCCTTTAGGTGTGTTCGATTGTATGTGGCGTTTTGTCATGATAGGTACTTACTTGGGTTTGAAAATTTTTGTTGCGGCAACAAGTTGAATTATCAATATTTTTAAATTCACCTTCAACATTGTTTTACTTTACTCGTATAGGCAATTGAATGAGATTCAAATGGATATTACAGCTAATTATTTTTAAAATCATTTTGCAGTGGTCAAAAGACATCAGAAGATGAAGAAGACTTCTACATTGTGGATGAGGAGTTGGAAGTTGCATGCTCGCCACCAACAAAGTCACATTGGGACATGGTCAGGCCCAGGACTGAAGATCCTGAGTACCAGAAGCAGCTGCGTCTTGCTGCTTTACCTCAAACACAGACCAACTCTCAAATGACTGCTGCTATCAATACACAAGATATAATCATACGAGATGTATTTTCTATATCTCAGCAGGTAATGCTTGATAAACGCAATATAATGTAATACGGTGAAATGACTGTGTAGGAACTTGAAAAAATTAAATTAAATTTTTTTTTCTCTCCCCACAGCAAAGCATACCGAGCAAACATTTCAAAGTGGCATCCCGGCCATTGCAATCGTGCAACACTCCAAACATAAGCCTGTTGACGGTTGCACTGGGCAAGATGCCTAACTCGCCTAGACGTGTGCGTGGCGACACAAAGAAATGCCGCAAGATCTACGGCATGCATCAGAAGGATCTCTGGTGTACGCAGTGCAAGTGGAAGAAAGCGTGCTCCCGCTTCAACGACTAGGGCGCTGCAGTCGGCGGCAGGTACATTGCTCAGCCGCTGCTCGGCCCTCCAGCCGTTAAAATCGGAGTTCCGATTAACCACGCAGCCACCGTAGTCCCTGCGTTTGTCGCCACGACTGCGTGTGCCGCTGCTGCTAATGCGGTTCGGCCCTCGGTCGTCGTAGCGCCGCCCGCGAATTGGCGTCAAAGCGACGACGACGACGACGACAGAGATAGCAGCGAAAGCGCCACCGCGAGCCCCGACTTCGAAGTCCATGTCGCGTCGTCGCATCCCTCGATACATAACAACCACTGAACAATGCACAAATCATAATTATTACAATTATTATTAATATTATTAATTGTTAATCCGGTTAGGTAATTGATGAATATTTAATAAGGGTAGATTATGAGACGAGGTGAAGAGCGAGAAGGCGAGGGCTTTTAGGGGCCCTTTGTTGACGTAGGCGCGCACGCTTGCTGTGCTCTTAAGATGGATACATGATACACTCATCGTCTATCTCTTTCTCGCGCTCGCGCGCGTGCGTCCGTGTCACTCTTGCGACGTAGACGACTCTTTTAGCGACTCTTAAAGAGTATATAGAGAAGGTCGACTCCGTGATATATATATATACATCTAAGCATAGTCACGGTACTATACATGTAAAAGCGTAGGAAAACACTCACACAAATACACACAGATATCATAATCTTTCTCTGCCGAGATCTCGATAAAAGACTTTGACTTACAATGTTCAGAGTTTGCGTATGTACGCAATGCCTACATGCGTTGCATCGTTTTCGATCATACATGTATTCATGTCGAAGCGGTTTTTGCAAAGGTCACGAGATACTTCTTTTACATGTATATTGCATTACACTTGAATATCGCTCAACTTAATGAAGTAATGAAGTACTGGCGATGCAGTGCTGAAAAAAAAAAAAAAGAAAGATAAAATCAACCTAGACGAAACATGTGCAAAACATGAGAAATATGCGATTCACAGGAGGACGAGTCAACCAGAAATCGCGCGAACTCGAGAAAGATTAGTTGAGAAAGAAAATGTGATGTCGGTGCTGCCCGTAATCTCATAGACGTCAGACTTGCACTTGTGCGTCCGTCTTTGACGCGCTTTCGTCTTCAACTAAAAATAGCAAAGTTCGCAGAATTTAAATGATATATCTAATAGATAGATCAAGATATACAATAAACAAGAACAAACTACGGTAATAAAAGTAAGATTACCGGCGAAACACAGGAACTCAAAAGGAATCCAATTTCCAAACTCCTAAAGGTTCCGACCGCCACTACCAGCCTGATAAAGAATATTAAAGGAAGTATATTAAAAAAAAAAAAAATGATGAAAAAAAACCAAAAAAAAATTTAAAAAGAGATACGTGCAAAAAAGAAAAAAAATATAAAGCAAATTGTGATATTTTATGTAATTGATCCAACTCCCTTAGGCTGAAAATTGCAATACGAGAATATAGGGGGAATGATGGATCGTGAAAGGAGGGAGCAGATAATTGAGGGGCTTAAGAGCCAGCAGGGATAAGAAACAATCGAAAGATACACAGGATTGCGAATACCAGAAACAACAACAGCAATGAAAAGCAAAGCATAAGTACAAATTGGATTACATCTCCGGATGAGCGAAATTTTTTTACAACTGACACCAACGCATACTGCCAGTGTAAAAATGATGACAAAATGAATAAAGCTGATGAAAATAACGTTTATCGAAAACAGAAGCATTAACTGAAAAAAAAAAAGAATCCAGGTTCATGCGTACAAGTTTGCTACGCACCATACTTATTACATACACATGTATTGTGTAAGATAAAAAAAAACTTGCGATTAATAAAAACATGTAACTAAAAGAATTAAACGAAAAACAAAAACAATACACATGCTATATTCATACTCACGCAGAATTATGTAAATGTAGCCGGGCCTTGGTATCTATCGGTATATATGTACGTATACATACGAAAAAATTTTGCTCGTGCTTTTGTCAGTGCCAGAGTGGAACAAGTCGAGGCGGGTGTCGTATCTTAATCTAGCACTCGCCTCGATCCGATTCGAATCGATCGATCGTCCGACCTGTGACTATTTAAGAACATACTCATTTGAATTAACAATGTAATTATTCCTCCTGCGCTCTTTCGCTTCCTCCTCTCCCTTTCATCATAGAACTTGAATTGCCATAGGTTCGTGTGCTTTTTTAGATGATGATGGCAGTTTAAAAACTTTTTAATCATAGTATAGTACGTGTCAATCACGACTAGTCGCCATCGATATGTAAATATATAATGTGCTGCGGCTCGCTCCTTTTTGACAAATTTTTAAAGCTTTGTAATTGGCTATTAAATATATTTTGTATCGCGTGTTTTTTAAATAAGAATAATAGTAATAAAAAAAAAAATACCACCATGAAAATACATTTTTTATTTTCTCAGAAAATTCGGACAGGTTCGCGTTTTTTATTATTAAATTATTTTTATTACACGTGAATTCGTTACATTTTTTAAAATGATGATTAGATTTACATCTAATCAAATTTTTATTTGATACAATGATTTTTTTTATTGTAATTACTTAACATTGATCAACTTGATTTATTCTTGATTTTTTAAAATTTATTACGTTTTTATTTTACGCGAGGTAATTTGATTACTATTCTTTATTTTTAACGCTATTTAATTTTTACATTTTTTTTAACGCAAGAAAATTGAAACATTTTGCCTGTCAATACTTGTAAATGATAAACATGTAAATAAATTTCAAACTGTATATAATCTGAGAAATTATTAATTTCAAAGTGATAGATAATATTTAGACGCATAATTGATTTTTAAACAATATTTTAATGAAAGAAAATATTTCACTCGTAGAGGTAGAAATACTCATAAATAAAAATACAACCATGTCTTCGAAAGAGGAAATATAAAATTAGTATTAATAAATTCGGAGTAAGCGAAAGCTAATTTGGAAAGTACGATTATTAAAATCGAAAAGAACAAAAATATCTGTGGCTGACGCGTGCGATCGATTCGATCTATTTATTCATGAAAAATGCACTTCGAACGGCATGCCTTGGATGTTGATTTTTTTTTTTTTTTTCATAAAAAAAATTTATTCTATCATTTGAGTCTCTTTTTGGGCATGTACGGCAAAGTAACAGTGGCAAAAAGTTAAAAATAGCTAAGCGAGCTTGGATATGGATAGTTTCATTGTCGCTGATACCTTGGTGGCCTGGATATATATGTATATCATACCAAATCGATCTCATTGTAATATATATACACATAATAATAAAACAAATTTTTAAAGGCAATTTTTTAAAAAAAGTGTTAAAAAACGTATGGTCGATCGGATACTCCTCAAGTCGATCAAGTAGCCTCACTGCCCACTTCTCGCCTAATCGAAACGAAATCGAGAAGAAAATTTTTACTTGTATAAGTATAAGCAATATGTGTTATGATGCGTATTTTTACATTTATATATGTACACACCATACAAATATATTGTAGCATCGTAATTGGATGTAAAATTGACTGCCAAAATAATAATTGTTTATTCGAATTTATACTTTTATGAAAAAATGTGATTCATTGATGATAAAAAAAAATTTCTTTTATTTTTCTCATACTATTTGTAATCATATTTAAAAAAGTAATAATATTTAATGTTAACAATTACTTTTTATTCTTTTTATTTCCACTACTATTATATATATTTAATGATCGTTATTGTAATTATTGATTTCGTTGTAAAAGGGCAAACTGATCGTAGGAAGATTCTATGTTCTGTAAATGTTCTTCTTCCAATATTCTTGCGACCTGACAAGGTTTTCGTTTTCGGTCGACCATACGGCGTAAACATATATTAATATTAATTGATTATATTATATTTAATGACTTCATAATCATTGTATCTTGATTGTA
>NW_019379523.1:3397252-3429860 GCF_000648655.2 Copidosoma floridanum | reverse complement strand
GGAACCACAAAAACACACGCGTATAAAATATATACATACATACATAATATATGAAGACCATATATTACATATATATAATTGATAAACCGCGCGTAAAAATAATAATTTATCACGTTGTATTGTTTTGCGATTACTTTGATGATGCGTTCATTCAATACTATACATATACATATATACAAAAGCGAAAATTGATGCGTATAAAATATATTACACATGTATGATATAAATATGGATGAAAACGACGACAATGACGATATGTTCAAGAAGCGAGATGATAATAAAATATATAGTAGACATATTATTATACAATTAACATTATAAACATTATATTTTATTAATTATTACATATGCATATATTATGATAAATAAATGAATAAATAAATAAATATATATATATGTAAGCATTAAGTTACATAGAACATATATATCTGCTGATTTTAATTTTTAGGAAAACCTTACCCCAATGCAACCAATTTCCGAACGAATCTCAAATTTCACATTTAATTTGCTCGTTTGCTCATTTGTACTGAAATACTTTAAAATTAACCGCCACTGAGTCACGTGACTGACAATCAAGCCGCCGACGATGAGCCACTGCTGTAAGATATAAGGTTCGTTTGGGACTTAGCTTGGAGCAGCTCGGAGCTCCTCAGCAACCATGGTTGGCCCCCTTCCGTATATATATAGGTATAGTCGTATCCACGAGTGGCGGTCGTGGGGGAACAGAGCAGATATATGTAACCTAAGCTCTGATAAAAAAGAACTTATATAATACCAACCAATCAGAGGCGTGTAAGAGAGAGAAAGGTTGTACTGCTATTTGTCTTTTGTCTCTCTCATCTTTTCTTGCGGTCGGAGCATACAATGCTTCCTCCATGTATATATTCTCTAAGCTGCAGACTGGCAGAATCGCGCTAAGTTTAAAATATGTTTCAATATTAATATTTAAAACCTGTTACGTAAGCAAAGAAATAATTATCGTAATACATTTGCATTTCTGTATGAACTAATATTTATGAAAAAAAAGGCGACGAAAAACGTTTTGTCACAGTTACATATTGTTATACATACCAGGTTACATCAGTGACCCTACTGACCGACTGTGCGATGTTAACATAAATCTATAAAAAAAGTTATAAAATAATATTTGACACGTTTTATTGTAAATGAAATTGATTATAACTAAGCCTTTATTCTCTTATGACGATAATTACAATTTTTTCTTTATTTTACTAAATTATCCTGAGATGTTATAATTTAAACATAATTTAAACTTAGCGCGATTCTGCCAGTCTGCAGACTGCCAGACTCCTCAATCCATGTAATCTCAATCTCACCCTAATAAAATGGCATACCGTTGTTGTCGCAGCAGTGACACAACCACAAAGACAAAGACAAAGACAAGATAAATGAGCCAATCGTGTGTTCGATAACCACACACGAAAGATGTCGGCTGCCCAAAGTATGCTGCGATTGGGTGTCGCGGCGTCGCGGCTTCCGACGTTCGTTACGCTGCTTTTCCGTAATTCAAGTCGAATGTTTACATTGGCAGTGGCGTGAGACTTGGATCGGGTTTTTGCAAATGCGCTGCTTTGTAGAAAAAAATTTCAAGGAGTCGCGTCGCATGAGGTGACGCTCGAATCATGTCCATCAATGTCACGGTCAGCGGGAATCCGATCAGTATTCGCCGTGGCAAGATGGTCCTCTCCGATCTCGAGGACATCAAGCGCACCGACCGGGAGCGCAGGAGGAGGTTACGAATGGAGCAGGTAGTTGACGATTTTCGGAGTCTCTTTCTATTTTCATTTTGCCCTCGAGAAGTGCTCTTTGCTCCCAGGCGCTTCTTTCAATTTCCATTTTCAAATCTGGGCAGTTGGTAGGTCACGCAGACGTTGATTGATTAATTTTACTGACGTTGTTTATCCACTATAGGTCAAAGAACAATCCAAGGCAATAGCTAAGAGTATATTGAACAAAGCCAGGGGCATTACTAAAGAGGAGCTCGAACGTTTGGAAAAAGATGGCAACACAGAGATGCACAGGGCTCGCGACGAGAAGCTCAGAGAAATCATTCGTAGGTACCAGGATATTGAAAACATCGGTTATGCTCACGAAAATGCAGCTCGTCAGCCGGACGTTGATAGTATAAAGCAAGCAGAAGAGGAGAGAAACAAAGCCATGGCTAAAGCCAGGGGGGAAGAAGCTGCTCGAAAGTTGCAAGAGTTGAACAAAGTGAGTATACCTTTGACTGATTGTCAATCGAGCTTTAAACTATGGTAACTTTTGATTATTTGTAGGTCGTTAGTACGAGTACAAAGCGCATCGATCGGCTAAGCAAAGTTAGAGAGTTAGAGGATCAGCGCGCTCACATGATAGCACAATTACCAAAAAAGTCTGGCACCGACAATTTATATTCCACTGATAATGAGAATTTTGAAAGCCCGACACATACTTCGTCAAGGAAAAAATTTAAAGGTGTTGTTTCTAAAAAAACACCAATAAAAAGCGTTCCAAAAACAAATTCGAAATCTAAGGTTTGTCGTGAATTTTAATTTAAATATCTTGTTTGAGGAGTGAGGAGATATTGAATATTGACTTTTTTATCAGATGCATCATGTAAAAACACCTTCACGCATATCAGTAACAATAAATGGTGAAGACATGGGCAGTTCCAGTAGGAAAACCACTTCTGCGAATAAAAGTAAAAAAAAGAGTAGCCCAAGCCAATCATCTAATGTTCCTAAAAAAGTTTCAGATGTTACTGAAGAAGGTAATGTACCTGAGTCTGATGATAATGAGCCCAGAAAGACCATACCAATAACAAGAAAACTAAAAAATTTCAGGTAATATTTTTCAACTTGAATGAAACATTTTATATATTTCTATCGTAATTTTTTCGTAACGGCGCTATATACAGTTATGTCGGAAGTTACAGTACCCTCAGTTCCTCTGATTTGAGTAGCATTTCGTCCATGTCATCACACTCGAGCAACGATTCTTCATACTATTCTGATAATGCTTCTAAAAACACAGCCATCAGAGTAACACCAAAACATCACCCATCACCTGTTACCAGTAAAGTTAGTTTATACGATTACAACACTCGACAACAAAATTCTTACGATATGCCACCTGGTTTAGTGGAAAGAGTTAATCCACAGAATGAGGTATGACGTACTTTTCACTTGGACAATAACTATTTTGTAGTAGTACGCTGCCATTAATAATTTTTATTACTTTTCTACTTTTAAATTAGCAAAGCGCCGAAGATGCTGCACGAGAAATGAGAGAATCGAAAAAACAAGAATCAGCGATTCTTGCGGCTCAAAAGAGACGCGAGAAACAGCGACGTCAGGATGCATTGCGTCGAGAAAAAGTCCGGAAAGACTATCAGGAGCTTTTAAAAAAACTAGAAGAACTTTACAATGAAGATTTGAAATTGCGTGCCAAGAAAATTTCGTGTGACATGGTGAATATTTGAAATTTAAGTTTAATTGAAATCGTTTTTCCACATTGTGGCAGCTTAATTGATTTTTTTTTCACAAGGACCGGCAAGTATTGGCACCCTCTAAAACATGTCAAGATAAAGTAAAGCGTCAAAAGAAAATGGATCGAGTTTTTGAATCCATCCTTCGCAACTCCCACAAATCAGGTTACTGTGATAGACCAATTGAAAGGCCGATTACTATCACCCCTCGGGATCAGCACTTACAAGACAGCTCTACTCCTATCACTGGTTGGAAGGATCCACCCTATTTGGACCTCCGAGAAAGTAGCAACAGTTCTGAAGATGGCGACGAATATGAAGTCAAAGCAAAAATCATTGACTTACTCATGAAAGTTGAAAAGTCAAGGCGGAGACTTTTGCAAGAGTATGGTGACAATTTACCAGATGATATTTTCAATATTATTATGAAAAATTACGTTGATCGGCCGAGCACTTCAATGCATCAACAAGAAAGTACTCCAGCGCATCATGAACTACATGAAAGACTCGAGTGCCATGGTCACTCAAAACCTAAAACGTCCGAAATTCAAGTTACTGGCACGTCTGATTGCAAGGGTGATAAATCTTCTCAAAAATTCACCAGCAAGCCTCTTAAAAAACCTTGCAATAAGACACCCGCGCGTAATTTTATTAGACCGTGTTCCAAAAATACCGTGAGCACTTGTGATCAACAAGTGCAGGTTGAATTACAGGATATTACATCCAAGGATAAAGAAGAACAAACGAAAAAGCATCCCATCGAACCGATCATTAAAATTATAACTCCCGAAAATGTAAATAGCAGTAGCACTCTTTCCAGTAGCACATCGACGGCCACGGATGTAGTAATAGACGTGAATAATCAAGGAGTCACAGTGGATCATAAATCAAGACAAAACAGCGTGAGGATAGGAAAGGAACCGTCGGTTACATCTGTTAGTACCGGCAACTGTAAGACACCTGTCAAACTTTCTTTTGAAAATAAAAGCGGCTTCACTGTGACGGGTTTACTCATCGACGACAGAGAAATCCGGCTGCTAACGGAACCTGCGCATCAGGTTCCAGATGACAAATCTGAGGATCAATCAACTATCGTATCAAGTGGCCATCAGTCGTTACCCGGAAGTCGCAAAAATTCTCCAAAAAAGTTATCGAAATCGGCTCAGCCTACAGGGCATTCGAGTCCAAAAAAGTCACCCTCGCGAACTAGAGTCCTAGGCAGGCGTGTCCCAAGCAGTTATTTGCAGCAACACTACAAAACTCAGTACACCCAAGTGTCGATAGATTCAAGCACCGAAAGCTCGCAGTTCAACTTAACGCCGGATACGGCAAACGGCAAAAAGCTGTACACGCAGTTTCAAACTTTGGCAGCCAGACGCGTCGTTACAACCACAACTTCTAACGGGAGGAACGGTCGCAATCGTCAACACCAAGAAACCTCGGATGCCTCAACGACGTATGCGAGTCCGCCCGCGCCTGCAGCCTGTGCGATGCTCAATGCCATGAATAGCAGTACGCCGATCCTCGAATTGCTCGAGTCGTCGTCTGCCAACGAAGTCATCAGGCGAAAGGCGCGACAAGTTAGTCCGGTTTCTTCCCCTGAAACACCCTCACCCCGCACCATGAAGCTTCCCTCGAACATTCCACGTCCCAGTAGCCGAGCCAGTCGGAATCTCAAGTTACTGCTAGATGCACGATCGAGATTGGCTTCATCCACCACCGAGTACAAGAGCACGCGAACGAACTCTGGGACGAATAATAATAGCTCTGGTGTAAAGATCCAGACGACCTCTCCGAGAGTGAGACAACCTTGCACTTGCAAGAATCCAATGTGCAAGCTGTTTCACGAGAAAGTGGAAGACCAGCCGACTTACAATTTAACCCATTGTCCAGAGACGCTCCAGACGTTCGAAGATTTGCAAAACGTTTATACCGAGCGAATACACACGCTTTCGGACTTGATTGAGTTGGTGCGCAACGAACAGAAGGGTAAGTGCGTTAATTGAACAATACAAATGGTTTTTGAAAATTTAATACTCGTACTTTTTGTAGGGCTTGAATTATCTGTCATGACGACCAGTGAAAACTCAAAATTAACGAGTAGATCCGATAGTACCTCCCAGCCTCCAGGTAGCGGTAGTTTAATAAAAAATATCGAAGCCATTCATGCTCAATTAAAGAAGGCGTTAGAAGAATCTCGAAAAATTATCTCGAGCGATGATATTGAGCTCCCCAAGTCAACAAAGCACGTCAAAATCAACGAAAAGTCACCGAGCACAACCATAGACTTGTCGAAAGAGACGATAAACAGCGAGAGCTTGGAAGACGAGGCAAAGGAGGAGCCACCTCAGCACTCGACACCCACAGGTCCTCCAAAGCCTAGAATAGTGAGCGAGCAGCGCGTCAATATTCCACTTGGTCGTTTTCAGTATCTGCAGAAGCCCAGGTTTTCGACAAATAATGATAAAAATAAATCAACGGCGACGTCGATCACTGCTGAGGTTGCCGATGCTGATGTCGACCAAAGCGAACAAATGGTCCAGATGTTGTCCAAGGAGCTTCTCGAGCAAAGTAAAAGTGTTAATAAGTCAACCCCTGTCGATAATTTGAAAGATTCTGATGATTCTATTTTAAAAAAAAGTGAAGCGACGGCTGTGAAGGATTCCGGGGATTCTAACGAAAACGGCGTTTCCACCGATGAGCAGAATCAATCGGAAAATTTTGATGTATGTATTCGTTTGTTAGTAAATTTCCAGTGATTTCAATCATTTTATTTCAATTTAATATTATTTTTATAGACGAGCAATTCAGATTATGTGCCTTTTTTGGCTGGGATACCAAAAGTAACGCGGACGAAAAATTCTACAAGTGGTCGGGGACGACCACCCGTTACGTTAATAAGTGGTCCATACAGGTGAGAATGCACTTAAAAATTATCAACGAGTAACAGCTAATTCTTTTTTTATATTTAATATCATATTACAGACCAGAAATCGTCACTGTCTCTCCGGCTCATGAACTGTCTACGATAGTCGAGTTTGATACTCCGGATACTGTTAGTAAAAGTCAAGTTAGCATGAGAAGCCCCTCGAATAAGGCGCGTAGAAAATTGGTGCCACATGGTGAAGCAACAGTTTCATCAACTCCGTCGAAAAATGTGGACACAAACACCTCCAAGAACAAACCGTCGTTACAAGTGGCACCTTTCCCCATGCGTCAACCATCAAAGTTTCCTCTTAATGCGTCAAACAAATCAATGACCAAAAGTAATAATAAATCGCCAAAAAAATCTCTAGAAAAATCCCCTTCCAGATCCATCGAAAAGTCGCCTAAAAAATCTATTGATAAATCGTCACAAAAATGCACAGACAACACATTAGCATCTTTGGAAAATGCCAGAGCAGCTAAAGACGAAGTAGAAAAGCATATTTCCTCAGAGTCAATGCACAGTTTACCAGAAGAAAGCAATTACGAGTTTCGAGTAAGCCAAATTTCTGAGCTCCATTCCTTGCCTGACGAAACGATCGATCGAATGCTTATTAGTGAAGTGTGCGACGATAGCAAGTCCAAATCTGTAACGCCAGAACAGAGGAAAATTCAACAACAGCATCGAGAACAGGTTCAAGAGCAGGAAAATGCCCAGTTAACCTTGACGAGCACTGCAAGTTTGTCAGCAATATCTGGCGTATCCGAAATCAGTTCTACGCCCTCATCTGATGCGCAACGTTTCAAATGTCCATCTTCTTCCGACGAGATGGAGCTGGCGCTCAAAAAATGGGGCCTGGGCTCGTGGGTCCCGACGCTAAAAAAGAATCGCGAGGCCAGTGCACTGGGCTCGTCGTCTAGCTCGGATGTCACGCCAGTGAACATCGGCTCGAGACTGATCACGTCGGTTAGAAGGGAAAGCACACCTCGCGAGTTGCTTCTCGCCGAGATAAGTGATGTCTCCTCGATATCCATAAAAAACGAGAACAAAAGCACGGAGCGGTCTGTTCTTGGCAAGGCTGGCAGAACGTCGACTCCCAATCGGCATTTGTTGAGAAATAATTCAAATGAGGGTGTGCCTGATCGAAACGTAGTATCAAGTCATTCGAAGCGCTTGAGCCAGTCGCATCGCTCGGTCAATATCAACTGTTCAAACAGCTCCAACTCGAACGCATCTGTATCCTTAAGTAGTTTTTCGTCAGATATAAACATTGTTGTTCAAAATCAAAGTGCCGAAAGTATCCCCCACATTTCATTTTCGAATAACAATCTTGGTTGAGAACAAAGTTTGTAAAATATTTTTATGTTTAAGAAATTTCAATGGCACCAGTGATTGTAACATGTAATTTTTTATTAGCGTTTGATGCAAGTGCTTCATTCATTGTTAATGTGAATTTCACTAAAACTTAATCGTCACACGAAAACGGAACATATTTTGTGTAGGGATTTAAATCATAGTATAAGTTGAATGAATTGCGACAGCCATTTTAACTTTTTTTTTTATATTTAAGTATTGACTGATATTTTTCATTGTTTTATGATAATCGATACAGTGTGGTTGGTAAATGGATGGACCGAATTTATTTTTAAGAGTAAAAAATAAAATAAAAGTATTTGTTATTTTTTTTACACAGACTGATGGGTAAATAAATTTTTATACTTTTTAACATGGAATGGATTAATTATTTCGCCTATTAATAACAAATATAAAAGCGTAAAAGATGTAATTGTGATAAAAAACTATGCCTCATAATTTTTCTGCAGTATGAACTTGTGACTAAAATCAAGAAAATTTTGTTTTGTTATGGTTATTGGCTCTATTTCTTAGAGTAATTACTATCACGTGCGTTCTGTTAATCTTTTTACCACTCCTTTGCCTACTTTATCGACGATCCCGCCTTTCCTGTTGTTTCTTAAGGCAATTATTTTTTTGGCTTTTCCACTTCCGTACTATTGTAGGTTTTTCGCCATTTGATTTCTTGACATTGACTTATTTTTTATCCTTTGACTTTTTAGTATATTTTAGTAAAATCTATAAATACGTTTTGGTAAAATTATACACAAAATTTTAATAAATACACAATTAAATATGTTAACATTAGCGTTTATTGATGGTTTATTTACATCTACTACGTTAATACAAGTTTTGTAAACATGTATAATACAATTATAACTTATATACAATTTTTACCTGTCATTTTTACATAATACATTTTGATAACAAAGTTTTTATAAATATTCGTTTAGCCATTACGTTTTTTAAATCGCTAGACCGTGATTAGTTTACCAGAGCACCACGGACAAGGATGGAAGTTAGGTTCCAAAATACACGTGTTACAGTCTTTAATTTCCGCCAAAAGATCTAAAATTTTGGACGTTGTCGGATCTGTTTGATTATTCGCATTTCCTTCAATAACTTCGATGGCATTACTTTCACTTTCTGTGTGTCATAATAAGACAATCACATTATTATTCCATCAGCTTTGTATGAGATAAAAAGTTAATGAACTTACCAGAATTATTGGATAAGGGCATATTTTCTTCAGCAGCTATGGCTGTTGGAACAGTTGCACTAGTATTTTTAGATTTCAGTAAATCAGCAACTAGTAATTTTAGCTTGTGTAACTGCTCTTGTTGTTGATTACGTTGCTCCAAGAGCACCGCAAAAGTGTTTTCTCTATCTCGAGACTTTTGCTTAAGAATAGCTCGTTGTCTTTGATACAGCGTCACGTATTCTCCTAAAAATTCAAAATGAAAACTTTAATCTTAGTTGATCAAGTTTTAACAAAATTGCCGTTTAATAGTCATTACCAATAGTTTCTGTTTCTCCTTGTAATTGTAAAATAATATGCTCAAGCCGCTGCTTCTCGTCTGTCAGTTCTGCAACTTTCTCCATTGTATCCTTAAATCTAGCTTCGAGTTTTTTTATAGGATCTGAAATAATTGGAATAGCACTGATCTTGGATTTTACAGATTGATTTTTTGAAATTTGATCATTGCTGTCATTTTCTTCAGAATTAGAACTGCAATTTTCCGATACAATTTCTATCCTTTCTTGCAGCACTTTTACATTTTCGGTATGACTGTTTTCAACTGCTTGTAATTTTGATTGTAAAACTTGATTTTCCTTCTTCAAATTTTCAATCGTTATCTGTATGAATCAAAAATTGTCAATCAATTGACACAAATAAATGTACATATCTTTAATTTACTAACCAAGGAATTTTGAAGTGCCTGTTGCAACGTAGGTGCATTATGTGACTGAGCCTGATAGTGCTGCATCTGATCTTCGATTTGTGCTGCTTGTAATTTTTCTTTCTCAAGATCGATTAAGGCTATTTCTTTCTTAGCTAATTGTTCTTTCAGTTGCTCTATTTGCTGTTCCATGTCATTCAGCTCCGCATTCAATTTTTTGCCAATAGATCGTTCTGCCTGGAGTTTTTCTGTCAAATCTAATTTCGTATCAATCTGAAATTAATTATGAATAGTTTGTTTGAAAATTTTTAATGCTACAGACACACAAGTTATCAATTAAAGATTAATCATTACCAAGTTGGAAAATGCGTCTTGCATTTCCTCGAGTTGATTTTTCAATAATTGATTTTGCGCTACAGCACGCGAAGCTCCGAGCTGTTCGCTTTGCAAAGCTTGGGCCAGTTTAGTTGCTTCTAAACTTTGTTCTCGGACATTTTGAAATTCTTGTAGTTCTTTTTTCAACAACTCTATTTCATTATCCTGAAAATAACAAGAAAAATAAGTTTTTTATCTTACAAGTATATGTTATTTTGAACTTACTTTTTCATTTAACAACGATTGGAGATTTTCCTGTTCCAAGACCAGATTGTCCATACTTTTCGTTAAGAGATCAATCTTTTCTGTCTGATCCTCTATCGGTTTTATAGGTTTATTTTTTTCTCTTTGCAACTGCTGTTCTAAATCGGACAGTCTCTGGATGTAGCTTTGCTCTCGTACTTCCGAATCATTGATTGTTTTGCGCGATGATTCGAGCTCAGCCAAAACTTTGTTGTACCGTTCGTCTAATTGCTGCACGTAGCTTTGATATTTTTTACTAACTTCGTCTTTCTCTCCATTGACACTTTCTAGCGCTTCTCTCATTTGTGATAGTTGTTGCTCAAGAATTTTGGTAGCATAATGCTGACTTTCAAGAGATTGCACCTCTTGTGGAGAGTTTGCCATCTATCCAATGTTACTGCATTAGATGATTGTCTTTTAAAACATTAATTACAATAGGATCAATTTACCTGCTTCACTCGAAGCTCGCTTAATTGCAAGAGCGCTATTTTTTCTTGTAATTCTTCCTGTAAACTAGATAATTCCGTATTTTTAAAACTGAGATTTTGTCTCAACTCAGAAATTTCTAATTCAAAATCTTCATTTTCTTTTCTAAAAAAATTATCAAAACGTGAAAATAACAGAAACGTAAGTAAAATTAATTACTATGAGAAAATATTTCAATTACTTGAGTTTCGCTGATTTATCAACAACTTCTTCATAGTTGCTTTGTAACTGCTGATAAGATTTTGAGAAATCATCAAGATTACTTTTTGCTACTGCTAACTCTTGTTCCAACTCGGCGACCCTTTGGTCAGAATTTTTTAGCTTTCCATAAAGATCCATTACTTCTTCTACAGTAAAATTTTTGGAATGATGCAATATAATATATTTCTGAAACTTTTTTAATCAAGTAAAATTACTTACCAGTTTTCTGTTTGATTATGATTTGGTTTTGAGAATTGGCAGCTGTCAACTCAGCTTTTTCTCCAACCAGAATTCCAATGGTTTGAGCATCTATTTGTATTTGCTCTTTCAAAGGATTGATTTCTCTAATCAGCCTGTTTTCATACTCTGCATTCTTAGTACTAATAATTGCCTCTAACTCGGATATTCTGTTGTGCTATTTTTACAAATATGTCAATTATTATTAAGATTATCCATTTTTAGAGGGTAACTAAATTCAACATTTTTACCTGTACGTGGAACAGGGAAATTTTAAATAATACTCACGTTCTGACTTAATTGAATATCTAACTGATTTACTAGTTTCTTTTGCTCTTCCAAACATGTTGTTAAAAATTGATTTTTTTGCTCCAAATCACAGTGATTCAACGTTGATTCGTCCAAACGTTTCTCATCAACTAAAATATTTGCCACTGTGTTTGCCATTTGCAATAGTTGTTCTTTTTGCAGGGAACTCGAATGACTGCTTTGTATGTTCAATCCTAAGTTTAAATTGTCAATCTGAGAACTGTAATCAACATTGTCATGAGTTATTTGAGAAGACACAGTCGAGGTGCTTTCGTTTCTGCTGTGAGCTGGAGTAAAACTATTAAATAACGGAATATCCGTAGAACCATTGACTGATGCGTAATCTTGATCTAACTTTTGAATACTTGTACTATCTTGTATGTCAGCTGGTGAAACATTTTTCACGAAATCTGCACTATTGTACAAACTTGGAGAATCAGTAGTACTTCTTGTATCACTAGGGATACTTTCGTTACTATCTTTTGAATCCAAGTTCTGTTGTATATGTCTGAAAGCATCTTGAGTTTCTTGCAAATTTTCTAAGGATGGACTCTGGAAAAATGAAAGCCATGGTTAATAAACATTACGAACAAAAAATCGATTGTCAAAGGTGAACTTTCATTATTTAAATACCTGACTACTATTTTTCGCCTGTTGATACTTTTTCCTCTGAAACTCTTTGAGCTGAAAATCAAGCAAGTAACAATTAACGTTTTTTATGAAAATCACTGCATGCAAATCGTCGGAACACGTATAAATGAAACGACAGCTGCAAGCATAAAGTACTATCATCCAATAAATATAAATATGCATTAGCAATACCATACTTTTTTTCGAGCTGCTAAAATACGCTCTTTGTCCATGTTGTAAGAGCAATCGTTTATCTAGATTGTATTCAACAAATCGACGAGACTCTAAAAGTAAAGAAATTTTATTTACATGATGCTTTTGGTAATAAAAGTCACTACCAAATGTTTGACAAGTAGCGAGAGGTTATGTCATGTGCCACTTCACCAAAAGGCTACTGTCGCGCTCGTTGAGTGTGTATGTGTGTAAGCCACTGGCGCAAGTACAAGATAGGTAAGTGTGCGGATGTAAGTATAAGTATACGTGTTTTAATAATAATAATATTAACAACAACAACAACAACACAACAATAACAATAACAATAATAATAAGAGGGCGTCATAAACTCACGGGCATTAATTTAAAAGTTACACAAAGCTGAGAAATAGATTTTTTATTTATATATAGAATCGAATCGAAACACATGTCCTCTTTATAAAAATGCACATATACTTTTCAGTGAAATTACAATGTTTAAGTGTCATTGTAAAGTAAGTTTATGATTGAATCTGCTTGAAAAGTTTGGTAAGTAGTCAGGCGCGCAGAGCTTTCGGGCACTATGGCAGAATAATAAATAAACTTGTATTCAACTCAAGTGTTAAGTAAGAGAATGTGATTCTTATTGTCAAATAATTATAATTATCATTTTTAGCTTTAACATATTTCAGGGAAACGACTAATTAGTCGTGTTTCACTTATATTCGTTAAAGCTAAAAAAGCGTCCGGCATCACTGTTGTGCTTCTTTAACTGCGAGTATTGATGGGTACATTATATTATAAGCATTTCGTACCAGTAGATTTTGTTAAATTATTATTGAAAAGCTAATTTTGTACACCCTCCATATATTTCTTCGATTTACGATAAACTCTTTAAGTATTTTGTTGCTTAGAAAGAGAAAGAGGTAAAATTTGACTAATGGGTCGTCAAATCGGCGTAAACTACTATAATTGACTTTTGATAGGTGACAAAGGACATACAATTGGTTTCTAAAATAAAAATACGCTGAATATTATCAGATACTAGTTAGTTGTATCTAGACTTTTGCCTAGAATGTCTATGGTACGAGATCCCCTTGACGTCGTATGAGCCGAGAGTTTTTAAATTTTCCCGCAGAAATGTAAGCTTCGGGTGTCGTGTGCAGTGTTGCTAGAACAGAAAAGTTAAAATGTGACATCACTGTTTGTTGTTATAAATAAAAAAATAAAACAATAAGCTATATACATGTGATTTTCGTGTGCCTAGGAAGTTGTAAATGTCACCTTTGTCAAAAGTTTTCTTCAAATCCGTCAAGTCCTGAGGTACCAAGTGATGTTAAAAATTAATAAACAAATTATTTAATAAATAAAATGATTGCTGCGTATTATTACACCGTTGCTTTTTGTTAAATTTTTGCGTGGAATTTTTTGGTATATTTATTACGTTATATATTATATTGTGATCAGTGCCTTGAGTGAAAAATGGAAGCAATAGCAACAAGTGATCAAACTGTAATAAGGTATGTATTTGAATATTTGTAGTGTTTATCTTGAGAGATAAAAAAATCCGTTTACACTTTTTTTACTTTTATCATCTGATATCTTTGATTCAATTCTTTTTTAGAGCTCCAAATCAGTTCAGAAATCTCAGACAGGGCAGTATCATAGACTTTGATATTGATATGTTTTTGAAGATTTCTAACTATGAAGACACCGTTAGACAACTTGACATATATTATGGAATCGGTAATATAAAAAATTCAAATTACTTTTATGTATTTTGTCGATGTTAAATTTATAAATGTAAATATTGTTGTTGCAGTCAAAAGGCAGATTCTTCAGTACCAAAGCTGTATAACAGGCCTTTTCCCACAAGTTTCTACTGACATAAAAGTTGGAAGTGTCAGAGATAGCATATACTGTGCTGCTGCCGTTTGGAGCTTGCATCAAGCTTACAGGTATAGTATAATTTAAAAAGTAATTTAATTCCTTTGTTTTTCTTGAATTATTTTAAGTATTGCAAACATTGTAGACGTATAGACGACGATAGAGGCAAGTCCTACGAACTGGGACAATCGGCCATTAAGTGCATGAGAGGAATTCTGGAGTGCTGGATGAAGCAGTCCTCCAGAGTGGAGTTGTTTAAGAAAAACCAATCCAATCGTTTTGCCTTGCACTGTAAGTTTCACTTGGACACTGGCAATGAGATATTCAAAGACGAAGACTACAATCACCTGCAGGTAATCGATTGAGAAAATATATCAGCAAAATCTTTCGAGAATTTGATAATTATACGTTATATTTTTTTACAGATCGACGTTGTGTCCCTGTACCTGATTTTCCTGGTCCAAATGATCTCATCCGGCCTGCAAATCATTTACACTCAAGATGAAGTAGCTTTCATTCAAAACCTCGTCTACTATGTCGAAAGAGCTTACAGAACACCGGATTACGGGATGTGGGAGAGAGGCAGTCGTTACAACGACGGGACACCGGAAATTCACGCCAGCTCAATCGGGATGGCCAAAAGTGCCCTGGAAGCCATCAATGGCTGCAATCTGTTTGGGGAAAAGGGAGCCTCTTGGTCCGTTATTTACGTCGACATAGATGCGCACAATCGTAATCGTAGTATTTTCGAAACCATGCTTCCAAGGGAATCCAGCTCCAAAGTATGATGAAGGTTTTTTTTAGGGTAAAGTAAAATTTTTCATGGTCAATTACAGACGAGTTATTTGTTTTCTACTTGACAGAGCGTGGATGCAGCCCTTCTGCCAACGATATCGTTTCCCGCATTTGCCACGCACGAGGAAGTTTTGTACAACGAGACCAAAGCCAACATAGTAAGGAGATTGAAGAGCACTCATGGCTTCAAACGATTCAACAGGGACGGCTACAAGACCGTCATCGAAGATCCAGAGAGACGCTACTACAAATCTGGGGAAATCAAAGTATACTTTTTTATGACAATTTTGTAGCAACAGGATTTTTTTCAATGCAATTTTTCATTGTCGATTTCCAGGATTTCGACAACATAGAGTGCGAGTGGCCGTTGTTTTACATCTTCATGATAATCGACGGAGTTTTTAACACTTTACCAGATCAAGTGGAAGAGTACCAGAACTTACTCAAAGCCAGACTGTCCAAGGATTATCACGGAGGTTGGTTTCATGTTGTTTGAACGTTTACAGCTCATCGATCGGTCGTTAAAATAAAAAATATGTACGTTTTTACACAGACCCGGTGGTTCCTATGTACTATTACGTATCCGAAGAGAACATTGAAATGGAAAAAATCGAGCCGGGAAGTACGATGAAGATTCCTTGCGACATCGGTCGGGGCCACAGAGGAGGCGAAGATCATGGCTCGATATACTTGTGGAACCAAGCGATGTTTGTGATAGCTCAGTTGTTGACCGCCAATCTGTTGCACATCAATGAATTGGATCCGATTCGTCGGTATTTGCCTTCTTACAATAGACCGAGAAAGGCCGGACGATACTCGGCTTTCCAGGTACGTCGAACGTATATTAGTGTAGAACTTTTTGTAGAATGAGTGCACGTGATATTTTAATAGAAGCAAATATACTAGTATCGACACGAGTTAATGATTTTTTTTTTTGCGTTTTATACAGGCGAAACCGTGCAGTGTAAGTAATCTGATGCTGTAATTGTACATATAATTATTACATGTGGAAATTATTGATATTAATGCAAGCACAAGCAGGCTTTTTGTCCATATTGAAAACGTAAAGCGCAGTTATCGCTTTTAATAAGCATGTCAATATGAGCAGCTTCATTTATGTTGAAATAGGTTTCTTGGATTTTTTTTCACTTCGAAAATTAAGTTTCAACAATATAATGCTTCTGATGAGATATATTTTTACTACCATTTTTCCTTTTGTCCTTAGAATGATTGAAACTCTCTTGCTCCTAAATGCTATGTGCTTTTTGTTTAGTAATTTATTGAATAGATATTATAAAACTAAACATTTTTTTTACTATTAATGCAAGATTACTACAAAAATTCATTACATGATGTATTATACTTGAGCTGCATTGAAAAAGTTTATATGAGAAATAAGACATTTATTTCTTACATTAAAAAATCGCTTAATATTACTGCACTGCGACAAAGCATGTCGTCGACTATGATGTTTTCGTAAATTAATGCAGTTAACAATCACGAAAAAAAAAAATCCAAATATTTCGCTTCAGGGCACCCATACCGATCTTGTGGTCCAAATCGTTTTGATAGCCGAGTCTATGAGATTACAAGCCATGATGGCCACGTACGGTATACAAACTCAAACGCCTCACGAGGTGGAGCCCGTTCAAATTCTTTCATCGAGTGAGTTGGTCAAGGCCTACCAGTGCCTTGGAGTTAACAGTAAACTTGGCCTCGAGGGTAGACCTGCAAGACCTATTGGTTCTTTGGGGACGAGTAAGGTATGATTGTATTTGTGTATTGCATGCTCTTAAAAATACGAAGAATTGTTTGTTAATAATATCATTTCTAGATATACAGAGTTTGCGGGATGACTGTTCTTTGCTACCCGTTGATATTTGAGGTATCGGAATTTTATTTATACCGCGACATGGCTTTGCTTATCGATGACATTAAAACGGAACTACAATTCGTTGGAAAATACTGGAGATTATCGGGAAGGCCTACCGTTTGCCTTCTTATACGTGAAGAGCACATGCGGTAAGATCATGTTATTTATACGGAGGAGAATAAGTTATTAAAAAAAGTTTTGCGTTTCAGTGATCCACAGTTTAAAGAAATGCTCGATTTGTTTGCGATGTTGAAGAAAGGATACTGCGACGGTACAAAAGTGCGCATCGGCAGGCTGCAGAATTTAATATCGTCCTCTTGTATAGGTGAAAGTTTAATTTTGTCATCTATGCAGTATTATGTATGCAATATATCTATGCAATATTTTTAATTTTTGCAACAGAGCATTTGGATTTTATTAGTGCAATGGAAACCGATTTGGAATTAAATCAGTTCAAACAATTGGAGCACGACTATATTGGCTATCAAAGTTTGACGGACGTCCCAAAAGCGCTCTCTTATGATGAAGATTCAAAAAATCTTTCCGTAAGTTATCAATGATCATCCAACTAAAAATAGTCAATAATTATTAATTGTTTTGTAGCACTTTAAAAATGAGCCTACTCCGAATGTAATTAATGCCATTAGGAATGCAGCTGGCTTGTATGCCAAATGCCAACTTTATGGTATACTATTGCAGCGAGAAGGTTCCAATTACGAAATTAATGGCTCAATACGTACGTGTAAATTTATTTAAAATGTTTTCTTTAATTTTAAGGAATTAATTGTAACTATGAATTTTTAGTTGGGGACATTTTAAGATCCTTGTATCAACAAGCTGGTAGCCTTAGGTATTGGATGGTGGTGCGATACTGCAGTAGTTTGCTAAACCATACTGTAGACAGTATCAGCCCTTTCATAACAGGTGTACTTGTTAAAGGAAAACAGGTAGATGTCGATGAAAATTTCAACTTTAGCTCGATTTTTTCACTGAGGTGGTCATATTTTTCTAGATTACCGTTGGTGTCATTTATCAACAAGAAACTGTTTTTGATAAACCAATGACACCAGCTGAGATTCAATCAGTTATGTACTCTACCATTCAACCTCACAACGTTGTACAAGCTGTCCTACAACAAGAAATATTACTGTATTGTGGTCGGTTAATTGGAACTAACCCAGAAATTTTCAAGGGTATACTCAAAATACGAATCGGGTGAGAACAATACTGTTTCCAATTTAAAAATCTCCAGTATGAATAGTACTTTTTTTACACTCATTTTGTTTTTTCCAGGTGGGTTTTAGAAGCTATGAAATTACATTTAGAAATAAGAGGGCAAACTAAGCCTCTTGAAAACTACAGCCCTTACGAAATTCGACAGGTTTTAATTAAAGTTCTCACGGTAAAGGATTGGGCAGCTGAAGAAAAGTAGGCATTTTAAATTAATTCTCAACAATATACACGATTGCATAGAAAAGCTAATTTTATATTTTGCCCAATTGCAGTTTGTCGATCTTGGGCAGAAGAAAAATTGAAGGTTGCTTGTGCAGAGTACCAGCCCATTTTTACAATCAAGTTTGGGAAGTACTAGAGCGATGTCCTGGAGGTATTTGCGTGAATGGCCGTGAAATACCGCAGCAACCAACTTTATCAAACATGACTAGATCAGAATTGACATTTGCTCTTCTCGTCGAATCAATCCTTCATCATATTCACATGCCAGAATATCGTCAAATAGTTGTTGAGGTATGCCGAGACCTATGCATCTCATTTAGATTTCGTTTGTACATGATTTAATAAAGTCTAAATTTTGTAGTTGCTGAATATCGTATCTACAATATTATTGCGAAACCCCGAGTTGACTTTCCAAAAACAACTAAATTTAAATAAATTAGTTGACGATGCGTACTTAATATTCTGCAAGGTGAGTTATTTTCATGCAACATAGCATGCTAGAAAATATAAAAAAATCTATTAAATAGCTCACAGTGATAATATTTTTAAGGATCAAAATTTGGAAAAAACTACAGACATGACAAATTTCTTTTCTGCAAACTATTCTAATACAACGAGTTGCTTGGCCAGAGCTATTGTAAATAATGTACTCACAGGAGACTGTGTCACAAATATTTCTGGAACTCATGATGCCCTAAAAACAGATGAAATGTGTAGGATTACATAAAAAATTATAAAAAAAATATATATGTATAGATATATTGTTACTGTTACATTGTTAGTTTTCAAATGTATATTTAAATAAAATAGGAGTTATTAAAAAAATATATTATTTTATTACAAATATTATTCATACAATTATTCGTCGTAAAGTGGTTATTAATGCTATCTTTTAGCAAAATTCTTTTCCATTGAGTAGTTATGCCTTTGTATATTATTGATGTTTGACTTGATTCTTGAAGCAACTGTTTCTTTACTAGCTGCCATAGCTAATTGTTTTCTGCAAAAGAGAAAGACATTGTAAGTATAATACTTTACTAAAATCATTAAATTGATGTATTTACTGCGCATCAACTTACTGTGCAAAATGCTTATCGAACTTATTTTTTGATACTACTTCGTTTTTCTCTTCCTCTTCGTACCGCTTTACATTTTTTGCTCGTTCTTTATCCCGCCAGGATGCGTTGGCCATCATTTCCTGGCGTCTTCTTTCTTTTTCTTCTTCTGATAGTTTTTGCCTTTTAGGTGGTACCCATTTAGTGTCTTTTTTTTCCAGCTCTTCTTTTCTTTTAGGGTTTTCCCTGGACGAGGATCGTCGTTTTTTCGGAGGAGATATTCTCGTACCATCAGATTTCTAAAAAAAAAACAAATTTAAATGCAATTAAATACTATTAACCTAACTTGGAAAAACTTTTCTAAATTTTTAGGGAAAAAAATTATACCATCAATCCATAATTACGGTATGCATGTCTAGAATCGTCTCTTTGTTCATCATTTTTATTGCTATCTCTTGTATCACTATTTTTTCTATCACTTTTTTTAGACTTTCTGCTTCCTCTGTCCTCATCGCTATCACTACTATCTCTTTTCCTACTTTTTCTTGATTTCTTGTGTCCTCTTTCTTCATCGCTATTACTATTGTCTCTTTTTGCCAATTTACTCACCCTATTTTCGTTGCTTTCGCTGCTGCTTCTTTTTTTACTTTTTTTCATTTTTCTACTTTTTTCGTCGTCACTATCACTCTCATCGCTATCTTTTTTCTTACTTTTCTTTGATTTTTTACTTGCCTTTTCGTCTTCGCTGTCACTACTATCCCTCTTTTTATTCTTTTTTGCTTTCTTACTTTTTTTATGTTTCTTAATAGCCATAATCAAATCCTTTTCGCTTATTTCATCTTTTAATTTTTTAAATTTGCTGGCCAATAATTTATCAAGCTTCTTATCTTCGTCGCTGTCACTCGAGTATTTTTTGTTTTTCTTTTTTTCCTTACTGCCTTTCAATTCTGCTTGACTCCTCTGCTGAGCTATCTAAAAATCGGATATTTCACATGAAAATTGTACAACTTTTTACAATTCCTACAGTAAAAATGAATAACTTACCAATTTTTGTAATTTTTTCAATTTTACAGGATTTTTCAATAACTGAGCTTTTGTTTCCATTTCTCTTTTTTTAATGAAATACAGGGGATCCTCTTGGAGTTTTCTGGCCATGTCAACCTGTTGATCTCCAGAAAAATTTCTCAACGAAGGTGGTATACATTCTGCAAAAGTATAAATATATTTTTAAAAGAAGAGAAATTGAAATTGCATCTTAAAATTACCAACCATGGTCAACGTGATTTTTTGCTACAGTCGGCTTATTCTGATTGGCTTCTTTTTCAGTTTGAACCATTTGCTCAAACTGTTTGTCAATCTTCCGACCCAGCAAATATTCCTCCCTGTTTACAGTCGGGCCCTTGTACATCCAATCCAGCTTTTTGTCGTCCTTTTTTTCTATCACACCTTGCTCCATGGCGTAATTTTTCATGTCTTCCTTGTCTCTTTCCATTTCTATTTCTTTCTTAAGTTCCGCGATTCTTTTCTTCTCTTCGTTGTCCTGCTTTTCTGCCTTCCAAACTTTTTCCATGTTTTTCATGGTAGATGGATGCCATGACTTTTTCAAATTCTACAAAATTAAAATTAATTTTCGTTCTCAAGTTTATTCGTACGATTTCTTTGTACTTTTTAATTTAGACTATTTATACATCACACAATCATTTTGTACATTAATTTTAATTCGGAGGTTATGTTCAAACTTACCAAATCTCCTCCACCCATTTTTACTAAAAATCTTTATCAGCAGACGCGTTGAAATTCACAAATTATTGCTACTGTAAACTTTTGTCAATTATGCAGTTTATAAATGATTCTTAACTCAAAACATTATAAAACGTTGCACATTAGACGGGCGCGCGCGAGACACAAAATATTTTTTCTGCTGCTGCTCTTTGGAGTTCGATGACGTCATTAGCTTGTCGTCTGCTGTTAATTAAACGCGGGAATTTAGAAAATACGGATTTAATCATTTAACAGTTTTTCCTCGAATCTGCCTTATTCAACCAAAAAAAAAAAAAAAAACAATTCTCTAGTTTGTTTTCGCTCACTAAAGTGGAATTTTCTCACATTTGAAAAGCACTAGAGCAAGCTTTCGTCTATAAATCAGCAATCTTGTGATTTGGCAACGAGTGAAAAAACACCGGGGAGTAAGTACGGAAATTCCAAACTATCGCAATTTTTTTTCGAAAAACAAAAGCCACCGAGCACTTGGGGTCCAACGGAAACTGTAGTAAGTATATGTATACGTCTTGGAAACGCTTATTGGAAGCTATTCGTCATCGGCGCGGGAGAGACCAAACGAAATGAACTTTCAAACAATTGGCCACGCCCAAAGTCGTTAACTTTCGGTGCGCGAATATAAATTTTCAAATTTTCGGCCTCGCCCATATACTCGAGAGTTCGATAACGAACGCGTATAAGAATTCTCGTGCACAAACATATACTTACACCGACGACGGCTGCAGTTCGCGGTTTACGACACCACATTCTTTTTGGGTCTGCATCAGGTGCGTTCAATAGGGAAAAATGACAGAGACCAGTGGTTCTACGCGTCGAAACTTTGGCCGTTCAAGTATCTTACCTGTGTGTTTCCTCGGCGTTTTTTTTTTTTTGTTCCAAATGAATTTTCACTTACTTCATGAACCCTATGGTTGTAAAAAAAAAAAAAAACTTTTTTCGTTCGACAATAATCTGGCTTAAAATCGTTTCTACAATACTTTTAAGTACATTTTGTACAAAAAATCCGCGTTAAACAACAACGAAACATTACAAGTTCAGTATACAGAAGCCGAAGAAAACGTCGTTGATCTACACTTTTTCGCGCTTCTCAAGCTCACAACAGCTTCCTCTCATTCGCTCGATTGGCCAACCCTCATTTGAATTTCGTATCCATACATTGTAAGGCAAGTAATTCCCATGGCGTTTTAAATCCCCGTGTTTTCGTCACAAATTTTGTATCAGCTCTTACTCAGCTCCGGGACACAGAAGTATACTTATTCTCGACTCAAATCCTCTTGTACATGTACATAGGTATATAGTTCCTCGGTGCAGGCAAAGCCCTTTTGTATTCATAAAAAGTAATGGCGCCTAATGGAGAGTAATACCTTCTTAAGAAGTAACAGCTTCCCCCCTCCCCCCGCCCCCTCGGTGCTCCGTATATATTCTTAAGGCAGCAGCGAGGAAAATAAGAGTAAGTTATATACACGAGGAACCTCGTCGCCGGTGCGAAACGGGTTGTCTTATTTAATCAAAGGGACGACGAACGGTGCTGCAGGTAAGTATACTAAATATTTATGAAGAGATAGCCCCACAGCCAAGACGGATGTTATATATATATATATATATGTAGTTTTATTACCCCTACACCTACCCCCGGAAAAAAAGCTCATTATTACCACGGAGACATATACATCCGTGGCTGTCCTATAAAACGAGTGCTCTCCTTTTGAGGATACAAAACTCGTCTTCAAAGTATATATGTACGTATTATGTGTCCTCATTAGCGGTGTCCAAATGAATACGAACTTCTTTCTTTTCTGGCTCTTACGTCACGATTACTATCCCTCCATGTATATATATACGCTGTACATATTTACCACACCCCCGAAAAAATGACAAACGTCCCATACACTATGTACAAACGGGGCACATGTACCTTATACACTGATCTTAATTGATTTTAACCTTGGAAAGGGTTGTTGGGCGCCACAGCAGGGGGAGGGGGGGGGCAAACGATGTACCTTCCGAAATAATCTTTCCCCCAACACGCAATAGACCCCACGGGGGGTGGACGGGGCAAAAACGAGCTGTGATCGAGTTATATCCCCATACACGTACGGAATGTAGGTCGAGTGATGCATCGCGATTGGCGCGACAACCGATGAGAAAAACCGCGCGCGATGGCTTTTCGCCTCAAGCGACACCCTCCTCCACCCAGTACACAATTATCCATCCACACCCGAAACTTTATATACACTCTTCCTCTTGATGACACGTGATTGGTGCATAATACGCATCGTATATTGTGTATATACGCGTGCACGGGCCGAGCATTTTCCCTCTACTCCGGTTAATATATACTTAAGCTCCCGGGGGGACTCCGATGTAACACGTATAACGAGGAGAGCTGTGTGTCCCGGCGTGGCTCTTATCTGGAAAATTAAGTGCCGCCCGGAACCGAAGCTCGTTTCCTATGACGCGCCGCTCTTCCGATTAATTTTCTCTAATCTGCTGCTGTACTTTTTTTCTCTCCCGGGATGTACAATGTCGCACAAAATCGGCAACAGGAAAATCGGATGCGTTGAAAAAAAAAAAAAAAAAAAAAACTATAAAGTATACAACACAAAGTGTTTCGGTAACTATACGGCGCAGAGCCAGAGGTCGTCCCGGCACAAGAGGGGCCGATGTCTTAATTATACGAGCAGAGGAGCTCTACGTTTATACGTACACGGCGAAGGTGCATAACGAGGGGGGTCTGGTTCCTCCGTACACGTAAATACACACACACATATATATATATATATCCGACGACGTGATGTATAGCAGTTGGTGTAGGTATATACAAGGGAACCAAAAACAAGCGAGCGAGCATTGTTGGCTTTCGGTACAGCGGGGACATTAATTGCAACTATAGGTATGTATATACATACATATACACGCGCGAGGGACGCATGGCGTAATTAACTTGTGGCCGCTGAATTTCCCGTATTAACGCGGCCTTGGCTCTTCCTCTCCTAGGAGGACCAAAGTCTCGGGGCTTTTGGTCGGTGCGTATAGCAATAGGTCCTCGTACCGTATAATGGCTGGAAAAAGATTTTTGGGCCAGGCGCAAGTTACGAGAGAGCTGGCTTTGCATGGGCTTACATCGGTTGTACTCGCGTCCACGGGAATTAATTCCCTCGTGATGCTGCCAAGCAGATCGCCAGAGCGTTTATTAGTGTAATAATCCTTTCATAAATATATATTTTAGGTGCTCACTTGTACTCTCCGCTAATGCAACTAAGAGGCTTTCCATAGTGAGCTGTTGGTTTCGAATTTTTTTATTTTTTTTTAATTTACTTTATTGCTACGTTTTATACAAGCGATTCGTTGTTGGTAAAAAATACAAATGGAGATTCAATCGGTGTGCACGCAGAAGTTTCAGAAATGAACAAAAAAAATTGGTAAGGACTTAATCGTTATTTACATTTGCCGATTTGCGTATCACTCGGTATACATCTATCGCTTTCTGGAGATCCTTCGCAATTTTACCGGAACAACGGCAATCAACGCTCTGCGGCTTTGTATAATATGAAAATTGTTCGAAAGCTGTATGTTATGACTACATATATTAATAGTACTTTGTACTATGGCTACGTTGTTTTAATATACGTATAAATTAAAAAACCGCGATTCTTAAAACTATAAAAAAATGGACGGATCGACGTGGACGGAGTGTAAGGTATACCGTGAATCGATAAAATTTGTATAAAAATTTTGTCTTCCCACTGTTGGGCTACGAAAAGCAAAAGCAACCATATAATATATCCAACCAGAGAGAGAGAGAGAGAGGCATCGACAACTCTCGCTACTTTTTCAAGTCACGGATCTCACTGCTTTTGTGCAACAATAACAATACAGTTCCTTTGGCGCGTACTTCTATTGTATGCCACACTGGATTCACTCGCCGCACTCGGCTAATAAGTACACACTTCTTGTGTATCATCATTTTCTCACTAGCCGTCACAACATTCTACATAGCGTCAATAAAAGTAAAAGAGGCGTCGAAGCTCGTGTGTTCACAATTGGACGATCCTCCAAAGCCCAAGGGTAGGGAGTACCGCTGCGAGGATGGCTGCGGTGCCCAGTTGAAGTCGGGATGCCGCGTTGCACCCGTCCCCGGAGCACGAGCACTCCTCCCAGTAGTCGCCGTTCTCGTACACGCCCCAGTTGCACACGCCCGTGACTCCCGTGCTCGCCACGGAAGCGCAACGCCGGATCACCTGCCTCCACCTGCCGTCCCCTGAAACACCGGACAAGCTCATGTTGACACGCCGATTTTTTAACATTATTTCGGTGAGGCTTAAGTAGACCTCCGTCTCCTTTGACTGATATAAAATTCTATCGCGTCCGATTGAACCTTTACACCGTGAAATTTGAAAAAACAAAAAAAAAACAAAAAAAAAAAAAAAAGTACTCACAGATAAATCCTCGGGGTCCCTGCTGCGTGACTTTGACGCAAAAGGTTCCCGGGGCCTTGGACTCGTCGCTGTTGCACTCGACCGGGTAGTGTTTCTCCTTGTCGAAGGGCTTGTAGGCCCCGCAGTTGTCCACACCTTTCGGATCGGTGTCACTGCTGCACTGGTAGCACTTTATGCAGTGACCACCTGCAAACGCAACAACTAGTGAGCATACATATATACACTTTGGGGCCATTTTACCGATCGCGAGATCGTTTTTGGGAATAAAATGCGGTGATTCGGTTCCCTCGGATGACGTTTTTGAATGAAAAGAAAAAAAAAAAAAAAAAAAGCATCAACGTGCAAGTATATGTATGTATATTTATCAAACATGGCGTCAGCCGAGCGATCTACGGTGCACTGTACACTTTACTCGATCTGTGTTTTTTTTTTTTTTTTTTTTTTTTTTTTTTTTTTCCTCAGCCGAAACCCATAACGATTTACGCGATCGGACGTTGGAGAGCACCGAAAACGTACCTGTCGTCAAAAAGGCGAGTACCGCGAAAAGGAGGACAAAGGCGCGCTGCGGGTGCGACATTTTCGTCGAGCTGATGCGTTTGTTGGGCGGCGACGGTCTCCAGGTTGCGGTGGCACTGATCTCCGCTGGAGCGCGCGGGTATATTTGTACTATGTGCAACGCGAAGGTATACCGATGGGTGTGGACTTTGCCTGACTGTAGACTTTCTCATTTATATTTATGTTGATAGGAGTCCAGCCGAGCACCGATCTCGAGATCCCTACTTTATCGACCACCTGCGCTGACCGGTGTGGCTCTCTCCTATGGATGCATTTTGCATATATATAGTCTCCTCCACTTCCTTGTCCATTGCTTTTTAATTGAGGCGTCTCAAAAACGCTTTTTTACTCATCAACTTCGCATGCAACAAAAGTTCTTTCAATAAGCTTGTTTTTTGCCCTCGATTTATTGTATTCTGTAGAGTATTGGAGATCTGTACTTTGTAATTTGCTGTTTCCCAGTTATTTCTAAAATGGTGAGTGTTTATTTGATTTTGTACGATTTTGCTAAGAACAAAAAGAGTTAAAAATTTTACGACGCGACTCAAGCAAGGCAGTCACGCTTCGAAACAAAAAGTTGGAGTTTGAGGAGAAGCCTCATGAGAATTGATCAAAAAGTGATTTTTTTTTTTTTGTATGAAATAAATCGGTCCTTTGGCATTTCACAGCAATCGAATATCGACTACTTAATATTCATCACGTAAGCCATATTTACAGCTCATTTTGTAAAAATTTTGTATAAAACTTTTTTAACGAAACGTGCCATCCTGCCTGTGGCACGTATATCTACAGGCCTGAAACGAGATAAGAAAATCCATACTCCAAATTGCACCCCCTCCCCCCTGCCTCACACACGTATTAAAAAAGTTTGAACGACCAAGGGGCTAGCCTTCAAGTGCCACTCATTAAAATGCAAATACGGTGGATTGCAATGAAATTGAGGGAAAAAAGGGTGCATTTTCCCTTCGAAAATCGCCAATTTACAAGTCCTGCGCGACGTAATAGCGCAAACTTTTAGCGTTTAGATAAGAACTCTCGCGACAAGTCTCTTTGGGCTTTGGTCCGGCTTCTTCGTTAAAGGAATAATCAGGACCTGCAGCGAAAAGGGAGAAAACCTGCGGCTCCGAAAAATCCATTTCCAATCTTCTTCTCGTTTCGCTCAAGGGCGAATCGCGCCCCCGCACATTTCAATTTGAAAAACATCCACAAACCTCCTCCCATCAGATTTCCCATCGAGCGAATATTGTTAGTCTCCCATAAACACACCCCCACCCCCTTCCCAGCTGTATACATGACGCTACGAAGGCGTATACACGTGACATCACACGCCCCATTATCGCAAACCGGAGCCGGGGCACATGATGAAGCATCCGTGGGGTGCGACAAGAAAGGAGATTATATACGTGCACTTTGAGCTTCGTTCTCCGAAAGGCTCGTGGGTCATTGTTGGGTAACATGGTTACATTCGTTGTACTCTTCGGGCGAGAAGAAGGTAATTGCAGTTGTTTTTGCTCGCTTTACCCCCCCGCCGATTATCTTTTGGCGCTCCGGTATCGATAACACGCTCGACTATGTGGCGCTCCATCATCCCGTAGGGATTTTTGGGTGTAGGGAAAAAAAAAAAAAAAAAAAATTACACGAGCGCATCAATCTCCGAAACGTCGAGGCGAAACGAATTTTAATGACAATTTTCTCTCTTATTACATTTCCGAGCGCTCGCCTTGAAATTTCCCGACTCGTCTCGGCAGTAGTTTCATACACGTTTCATACGCGTGACAACCGAAATGCGTATGTATACACTCACGAATATGTCATCCAACAAATTCGAGGATAAACGTCGTTCTGGAAAACTTACTACTTCTGCACGCGCCAAGTATTTAATAACGAGAGTCGTACGCACGATTTTAGTAGTAAAGAAAAAAAAAAAAAAAAAAAAAAAGTGAAGCTGGACCGCATATATGTTTGGGATGAATAAAAAAATTCACGGCGAAAACAGGCGTTTGTATACTAAAAGAGCCACGAAAAGTATAAAATAAGAGTCTCGCTGATGCCCCATTTTCTCCACCCCGAAATGAAATTCGGCTCAAACGCGTATACGTACATTAACTCCTCTCTCTCTCGATTCCAACCAAAAAACCCTGGACAGTCGCACCGCGACGTGAGAGTAGAAAAAAAAAAAATAAATAAAGGAGGGAGTCGCGTTAAGGATATTTTATTGGGGGGCCATTAGCAAACGCCCGAGAACGTGAGAGGAAAAAAGAGGTGAGAGGAGAAGAAGAAGAAGAAGAAGAAGAAGAGGGAGAGTACCGACGTTGAGAGAAAGTGCGAGGGGGGTGGAAGAAGAAAAAAAAAAAAAAAAAGAAGGATATGGGGGGAGAACACGTGCCGAAGAAAACGTCCCGCGGGACGGTCCCTGCTGGATGTCAGGCTGCTTCATTGCTGTGAAGAGAACACAAAGGAGTACAAGCTGTAGGTGTTGGTACGAATGAGAAAAAGATGGATCGTAGGAGGAGGTTAGCAGCGTATAAATCTGTATATTGTTGTACCGGGCGAGGCTGGGCTGTAGTGGCCGTTTGAATAATTTAAAATCGCCGTTTGCTGCCCTTTTTTTATGCCACTCGCGAGGGGCACGGTTTACTGTTTACGACCGCGCGTTAGGTTTTAATTGCCGGTTTACGCGTTTTGTAGAAATTAACCGGTTTCTAACTGTATTTCATCGCGAAATGACTAGTTTTAGGAATTTTTGGTGCATATAGCTTTATACTAATGATTAGTCTAGTCTTAATGAAGTTCATATAATATTTAACGAAATATTCATGCTGTATATCCTTGATGTTTTTAATTAAATATTGGCAAATATCAGCGTTTTACTCGGCACCTTTGTTTCGAATACCTGATAAGATAATCCTCGGTTTTAGTTTTTGTACGTAATTTCTGAAAGAAAAAACTAAAATTCCTTCGCAAATGAAAGAGCGGCACTAGCACACAATTTTCAATCTCCCTCCGAGCCATATCCACAATTCACGGGATTTTCCAAAAAAAAAGAAAAAGAAAAAAGGCCAAATTGCAGATATTCTCCTACTACATTTTACGACTCTTCGGACGGTAGATCCTCAAATCCTCCGGAAAAGCATGAAAAATTCGATTCCACGTTTCGCGATTCGTGAAATATTCCGCTTCCCTATGAATACATTACGCGCTCTCTTCTTTTTCCCTCGAGGGACAGAGATATGCGTGTACAGCGCATTGAACCTAGTATGTAGATAAAGAGCGGAATAATCGTGCCATTTAGACACACATGGGTAAAATAATAGCATATATTATATCCCGGCTATTGTTCCAAAAAAGCCGGGATTGGATTCTCGTAGTCGGAACGAACTGTTTTGCTGGAATATCGTTTGCTCGGGGCATATTCGTGGAAAAGCGTTCTTGTTAATTTCCATGATAGAGCTTTGCCTGCGAGTTGAGTTGAACCCTCGTCTTTGCTCAGCAGAGGAGCGAAACGTATCTCAAAAGTCATGCAGCAGAATCGTAGAATTTCAATTTCCGCTGCAAGGCATCCTCGAAATCACCTTCTCATCCTTTTCTCCTTTACATATATAGTCACAAACGGAAAAAAAAAAAATCCAGTTTCATGCATATATACCTGTGTAACAAAATCCCATTAGCTATAAACCTGCTATACGTATTATGGAGAGACGCACAATTTCACCTCTAAATTGTATACAATGAGCCAGTACACAAATCTGCACAAAAAGGCATCTCCCTATTACGTACAAGACGAGACAAGCTTAATCGTTTTCTACATTCATCCCTTCGTTATACCATTGGTGCTCTCTCTTGTCTTTCTTCCCGACTCTCGGGGCAATCTCATTAAAATTATCTCGTCCCCAAGAAGGAGATCCTTTAAACTGTCTTCCACCTCCGACTTTGGCGCCCCACGAAGGACACCAAAAGGACAAAAGATTTAAAAAAAAAAAAAAACCCACACAATTCTTTATCTCTTTAAGCGGCACATTAACGCTTACGCCAAGTAAAAAGGATTTTCCTCACGTGAACCTGTACACAAGTTTAGTGCATATATATAGGGAGTTCGAGTCATTGGAAATGATGAATGTTTATACTCGCGCCGTATAGCCTCGAGGAAGAAGAAGAAGACGAGTATGGGGTGAAAATTTATTCCTCCTCCAGCCATCGGTTCCTGGAATTTCTTGAAATTCGGAAAAACCTGTAATAATAATCTTACCTGTGTTGCGGCCCACATTGGGAATTGCAAATTTTTCCCAACAGCTATTACTGTATATACATGTGCTTGGCCTCGGGATATCTTCACGCTACGGTGCGATCACTCCTTGATGGGCGAAAGGAAAACTGAAGCTGTTTTTGTGTTTTTCCTTTACTCGACGCGGGAAATATTAAATTACAGGAATTTTCCGCTATTGCATTTGCATTGCATATTGTAATGCTCCTCCTGTCTTATTGTGCTGAATCCATAATCATATATCTTTTAGGTGAAATTCGAAAAAAAAAGTGATGAATAAATGTTTCCAGAATTACTTTCAGATCCCACGCGTACATCGGTTTATCCCACATTAGGATGCATTTATCGCGCGTATATTCTTATTCGTTCCTTCGCTGCATAGGAATGAAAAGTTGAGTCGTAAAAAAATGCATCTGTACTATTCCATACGCTGCATGTTTATACTTAGCAGAAATGCACATGCCATTCGTAAAACTTTTCCTCGCATGCGTTTTTTAAAAATCTTTGGTAAAAAATACTACAGAGCATTATATGTATGAGGAATCTATCGAAGGAACCAAAATTTACAACTTACAACGCAATTAACAACCTGTACGCAATAATAACATTTTGTTCCGATGTACTCTCGTATTGTCTTACGCGTAAAACTGTTGTATTTCTAGTTAATGTACAGCCACTTGTTATGAAATTGTTATAGACGCAATAACTACGGATAAAAAAAAAAAAACACCTATACGAATGACAATCACTTGGGTAATCGCTGGCTTTTTTATTTTCGCCACGCCCACACTCCAATGTCTCTTCCCCCCTCCCCCCTCCCTACATACATGCATACATCATCAGCCTCTCGGCAAGTTGATATATTTTTTGCACCGGGCAGATATATATTTGCAATAGATATTCATCCATCATTCTCCCCACAAAAAAGGACTCGTGTCGGAAATGATGGAAAGCTCGTCCGTCTCTTGTCTCGTTCGCCTACTGATTTTGAGAGAGTCTTGCACGAGCGGGTGAACAGGAAAATGCTCCAAACGGCAGTTCCGAATCCATTTGACGAGCTCCTCGCGGAGAAAGGAAGAAAAAAAAAAAAAAGGACGATTCGAGCGATACGTCAATCCAGCGGCTGTAATCCATTCGGCGGCGGGTCTTACTGGTCCGAAAAAAAAACAGCGCACAAAGTTCGCGTAACTAACTTTTGCCTCCACCGCGTATGTACATATAGGTATAGAGCCACGGGTAACCGTATACACATACATAGTGCTTCGGCGCGTGTCTGGCCGTTCCTTGAAATATGAGAGAAACTTTTAAGCCACCCGCGGTGCCGCTACCTCCACTCCTGGTGTCCGTGCGCGCGTATATATATAGGAAACAAGGAGGCGACCAAGGACTCGAGAGATTAGCGAACGAGCTTGCAACCCCCCGTCGACGCCGTCGTTGCTCGAAAATTTAGCAGCAACAGGGCTTTTGCTTACTTTGTTTTTTTTCTCCTTTGTTCTTTGGCCATGCTCGTTTCAAACCATGAAGTTACCCACGCGCCGGGCTCTATATTTACTGCTTTGGCGGAGTACGTTACAATTCTCGTGTACCTACTTCCGATGCTAGTATTTTTGTTTTATTTTTTGGAGTCCAATCTCCATCTACAAAAATCACGCATCCAACGGCTAAAAGACTGACAAGCATAAAAATATACACGTGTGGTAGCCAAATTGTTCGTCTCTCGGCAGTAAATGCAAAAAAGCATCCCCCGAATGGTAGCTACGAGTCAAAAAATCATATTCTCGGAGATTCCTTGGCAACATCCCCCATAAAAATTTGCATACCGGGTGTTTGGCAGAATGTTACCCATCGATACTACAACAAACCCGTGTACACCCCCATGCCCGAGCGCCCGAAGGTATCGTCAATAAAATATTCGCCAGCCATAATATGTATACGTGTATAAATAGAGCAGCGGTAACAGCCAGTGCAGCCAGACAAAGCCACGATGATATGCGCCCGAGGCGCGTTGAATATTTCATCGGACGCTCCCGCCACCGCCGCGACCGTTTCTTTTTTCCTCGGGTACGCGACCCTTTGGTACACCGCAGCGCTATTGCTAGGAAAAAAAAAAAAAAAAAAAAAAACAAAAAAAAAAAAAAAAAAAAAAAAAAAAAAAAAAAAAAAAAAAAA
>NW_019379523.1:3344428-3395568 GCF_000648655.2 Copidosoma floridanum | reverse complement strand
AAAAAAAAAAAAAAAAAAAAAAAAAAAAAAAAAAAAAAAAAAAAAAAAAAAAAAAAAAGAAGCGACCACAGTTTGGAAAAAACGTCACGTATACTATAGCTACCACACGTGTATAAGGGACTCTCCCAAACATATGACACCAACTAATTTCGCCAACCAAGTTTTCCCGCGTATAGTGCATCTCGGACAACAATACAGAGCGTTTCTCCCCATCTCCCTTTCACGTTTTCTTTTTTACTCGCGTATCACCGCGTGGAAACTTTCTTGGGTCGGACTGCCAGCTCGGAAATAATACAAACATTATTCGACGCGAAACAATTCGGCCACGCTGATTCGACCAGAGACGTGGTCTCCTCATACCCCCGGGAAGTTTTTCGCTTTAGTTGTATACACAGGTGTGCTCGCCTCACGAATCTCCATAAAGAGGTACGGTCCGAACTCGGTTGACATTTCACAAAACAATTTATCCATACTCCTTGCGAGGGAGGGTTGTTTTTTTTGTTTTTTTTTGTTTTTTTATTTTTATTAGCCCACCGCGGGTGGTTTTTATCGCGTATCCGTGCTCCATTCGGCTCGCCGATCACGTGCGGTCCGAGGATGCGCTCGTTTCCGATCTACGTGCATATACGACGCGGCTGCAAAACAAAAGGGAAAAATAGAGCAAGGAGAGGGTAGCGCGTGGTCAGCGGATCCCGCCTATATTGAGGATGAGGGCACTCGGAGTGGCCAAGGAGAGGACGAAAATCTCCCGGGAGGGGCGCTCTCGCTCGCTTTGAAATGGTAGTGGTACCCAAGACGTTGGAGAGGATTTACGGGCCCAGGGGCGGTCTGGTTGAGAAAATGCTTCTTGAACGGTTATTGGGGATGAGAGAGAGAGAGAAAAAAAAAAGATACGCAGATACGTCGAATGTTTGCCGATCAGGAGAAGCGGGTCGGCGTTTGATTAATTTCCCTTTTTTTTTTTTTTTTATCTCCTTCCGCTTCCGTACGCCCCCTCGCCGTGAACTATACGGACGTTGGAGCGAAGAAGAGGATTGAACGGAAAATGCGAAAAGTTTGAACTTGTAAAGTGAGCAGTTTTCACGGCTGGCTTGTCAAAAGTTCCCTCTAGGGTACGCGGGAAGTACTTAAAATAACCTAGCCCGCGGTTGTAACTTTTTAATACAAATTCGCGACTCGATGGGAAAATTCTTCTTCGCGTCACGACTTACGTCGGTTCAACACCACGCGTGTATACATCCACGCGAGAGCAAGCGCAGGAATATCAAACGAGACCCATCGTGTATTCCTCGTTTGTTCGAACGGGTATAGTCGTCATATCCCAAACAACCGGCTCCACGTGCTCTTCGAACATGACACTGCACGGCTCGGCTAATTGCCCGAGGAGCGCAAACCAACTACTATAGAGCCCGCGCCGAGAGATATTACATTCCCCACACGCGTGTGTGCAAATTCTCCTTCCGCGGCACTCACTCGTTGACGTTTCGGAAATAATAACACCACCGAGTACTACCGAGAGCACGAGCTCGCGTCGTGTGTGCGCAGGGTATGATCCGTTCGCGTTTTACAACCAACGCTCGTATTACTCCTACACCGTACACCCTCGTGGCTCTTTATCTACGTATACAAGCGTTGGTTTTGTCGACTCGTGGGCGTAGATAGGTGACAGGTGCAATATGTGGGCGCGTGCGTGTGTTGTGCAAACTTTGGATGTCAATAGGGTGGTGGTGAAAATTGCAGAGCAGCGGGGAAAAAAAAAAAACAATTTTGCGAGTCTGTACTGTCGAGTCGAGTACGAGGTGGGTGATGCTTAACGGTTACTTCATCGAGGTGGGTGTACGCGTATATATATATACCGCATCGAGTTCTTCAAAGCGCCGGAGAGGAGGAACTGTCAAATGCAAATTTTCATCCCTGGAGCTGTACACAGAGAGAGAGAGAGAGAGAGAGTTTCCGGGTTTCAACTTTTAGCTCGGGCTAATTTTCATACGCAGAGAGGCTTCTTCACCGACGCGAGTCGCCCTTTTCGACTCTGACAAATTACCCCCCCCTCCCCTCCCCTTCGTTTTTCGCTTCTTTGGCTGTTTATTAAGATACTTTATTTGATTTTTTTTTTTGTTTCCACAAGTAATCTCATCAACTTGTCTCTCGCTTTGTCAATTTTCACGTAATTCCCTCTCTCTGAGCGCATAATAGGATTTTCCCTCGGGACTCGAACAATGCCACTCTTCGTTCGTGTATGCACGGGTAAAGTAGAAAAAAAAAAAAAAAAAAAGATTCATCTTTCACTCGATGAAAGCTCAAAAGTTAGCGCGCGCGGAACTTTCGCCAAAGCGCGTACGCAGGTATATATACACGCGAAACAATAAAAAAAAAGAAAAAAAAGGGTGGGAGGAAGACGACAAAGCAGCTTCTCTGTAAATCTCGGCGCTCGAGCGACTCCTCTCTCCCCTTGGCCTTAAATATTTATCAGGCAATACATCTCGGAGAATTCCGAGGCGCCTCTCCCGGCGAAACTTACGTCTCTTCCGGCCGGCACACTCCGTCATGATTTAAACTTTCCATCGAAGAGCTTTTGGCGCGCCGTATCCTCGGCGTGAAAAAACCTCGAGGTGCGAATGGAATTTCACGCGAATGAAACGACCACGTACATATACACACACCGCCATATCCCCGAGAGAGTCCGAGTCTGGGATTTAAATAAAAATACCGTTCCCAAAAGCGATACGGGTGGGGGGGGGGGCTCTGTAACGTCCCCGTTCGCTATCGATGGATTCGTCCGTTACCCCACATCATATGGGAGCTTTTGAGATCCATAAAACGCGTTTGCCATTCCCGCTGTTTGCTGCATCGGGCCAACAAGTGCGAGAGTACGATCGAGGGCCATTTTGCTTTTCAAAGCTACGCATTGTGCCATTATTGGTTTAAATGAAAAAGTCCGATTATTTTACTTTTTACTTACACGTACGCTTATCCATCCTGTCCAACACACAAAATGTAAGAAAATGAAAAATGCCGAGCTTATTTGCCTTCAATTGTAATTATTCAGTGGTGCGAAAAATCAAGAGTCAATCCATTTACCCTTCAAAGGTAAACACCCCTACGAATACAAAAAGAAAAAAGGATTATGTATACTCCTACCCTTTTGAGGGCTAGAAACGCAATATCACCGACAAAACTGTCCGTGTAAGCGGGGCTCGAACGGCGAGGCGAAAAATAACACGGGCAACGTAATCTTGGTATCCCTGGTCTTTGGTTGAGGCACACGTATAGGCAATATACCTTCATGCATCGCGTTGGTGTGTACGCGTTTGGTCTAGCCGTATAGAGCAGCAGACCGAGAGATAGAGAGGAGATGTGTGTTTCGAGTGTAACGGCAACGGGGTGGTAGTGGCAGCAGCGAACTGGCCAAGAAGAAGGAGATAACGGAGAGCACGAGAGAAGAAGAAGGAGGAGAAGAGATAACGTAATAGAGGCACCCGGGGAAACTTCATAGCCCAAAGAGGACGGGGAGAGCCCTTGGGCCGCGGAACGACTTCCAGTCCTCCGCTTCTCCTTATCATTCGAGAAATCCCTCTCTTACCAGCTCGTCTTACGCGCGCTCTCCTCCTCCTTCTCTGATGACTCTGCGCGAGAGAGACTAGTGGTCGGATAAAATTTATAGAGGAGCTTTTTATCTTTTCCTTTTTTTTTTTTTTTCCTGTGCTGTCCGGCTCTTTGCAAAGCTTTTTCTTTGACAGGACGGTTTGACGAGACCTACTCTGCGAGGATCTGTCTTTTCCTGTCTTCGAGGCATGACAGTGGCTGAACTAATTAAAATTATCTCGTCCCCAAGAAGGAGATCCTTTAAACTGTCTTCCACCTCCGACTTTGGCGCCCCACGAAGGACGCCAAAAGGACAAAAGATTTAAAAAAAAAAAAACCCACACAATTCTTTATCTCTTTAAGCGGCACATTAACGCTTACGCCAAGTAAAAAGGATTTTGCTCACGTGAACCTGTACACACGTTTAGTGCATAGGGTGTATATGTATAGGGAGTTCGAGTCATTGGAAATAATACAGCCACTTGTCCAGTTATATGTTGAAGATAAAATTTAATTTATAAAACACCAATACGAATGACAGTTAGAGCGCGACATATACTCAGCCAATTCACTTGGGTATAGTCGCTGGACTTTTTATTTTCACAAAGTCCACACACGCGAGTATCTCCCCTCTTCCAGTATACACATTATCAGCCTTATTTGGTGGTATTTGAATAATCGCTTTTGGAAACGAATTCCGTCGCTCAAACTTTCAATTTCGCCTGTCTCGATGCACCTCGAACACCAGGCAGCAGCAAAAGAACAAGAGGAGGGGCCAAACTTTCCAGAGCTCAAGTGTCCAGAAGTAATGCACTTAGAAGCGAAAAGCAAGTTTCTCTCTTCCCCCCCTCTCCCCACCAGAGTTGGAAGCCTCGCGCTTTCTAATTAAATTCCTCGTGAAAATAATTTTAAAAAGTCCTGTACGTGGATATATGTATATACCCGTTGAATCCAAAGCCCCTTTCCGCGCCATGTCACTTTGGGAAAAAAATAACCCCTCGTTGAGTGCAAATCGGTGTTTTGGCCTGATGTTTCATTAAAAATGATAATGCGAGCGCGTTATATATAGAGGGAATCGAATGAAAATTTTTCACCCAAGCATCGGGGGGTGGAATGAGTATAGCCTCGTGCTGTTGTACAAAAATAAGCAAGTAACCTTTAGATCTTTCCCCCCCTATCTCTTTTTAACACTAAATTGAATGTGGGAAAAAAGCTTGGGCCTTTCTTTGACATTTTTATGCACGAGCAACTACATACGTGTATCATTACCTATAATTTTCGAGCACATTATTTACTATCAAGTCGTTGATTGAATGTCTACTACCACATCCTGATCGTATCCAATAAGTTTATTACCCTCACATTTTTTTTTTTGATTGGCTTACGCAACAGACGTGGTACACGATGTTTCTAATAGGCAAGGAGTGTTGATAGTTTTCGGTTAATTTAGCGCACGCGGGAATCCCTGGAACATGTGCATATATATGTATATATTCTGCATACAGAGAGGGAGAGATAATCGTTCATCACACCGGTGAGAAGCTTTTGCTCGACTCTCGAGGGAAAGGTGGGGTGTGCGCCCCAGAGAGCGACAAGACAAATTGCTTGTATCTTCGCTGCAAGTACACCTGTAGATTATACACCTACTTCCTTTTTTTAGCTTTTATACATGTTGCGTTTAATACAGAATTTAAAGTTTTCTTACAAAGGACATCCATCCATGAATGACTTTATTAAAAAGCGAAAAAAAAAAAAAAGTATTTTATATTCTGAGCATGATTTTTCATGAATGCATAGCTTTCAAAAAATGTCATAATATGTGTTCTCGGAGTATTTTCACTTTTCGTAAGTTAGTAATTTACGATTAATTGTACTTAATTTCAGAATTTTTTATTATTGTGATTTTTTTTTTTTAAAGGGCCCCACATTTACCCATAGTAAGGACACGATCTGGTGACTTGAAATCGGTGTAGTGAACTAATGCTGTGGTCGCTGGGCCACCTCAACTTTTAATTGGACCTGGTTTTCAAAGTTAATTAAAATTCCCAAAAAAATATTTTCCAGCCCGCGAGTAATTATCCCGGAAAAGAGAGCTTTCGATTCCAAACTTACTTTTGTCGCCGATTTTTCCAACTCCAACAACTTATCGAACGCGACAAACACTGTTATTGCCTACTGCACTTTTTTTTACGAAGGAGCTCTAAAAAATACCTGCGCGTCCCGACGATAAAAGTTTGCAAATCAACGGAGTTGCAAAGTCGCATGTTCATATGCAATAGTACGACTTAAACGTCCGCCCGAGACGGAGTGTCGAGACAAAAAAAGACAATATAAGAAACTCGGAGGCAAGAAATGCATTTGACATCAAAGCGCCCCGAGACATTTTAGCGTGACCTACTTCCAGAGGAAACTCCTCTCACGCGCATCCTATCGTTTGCCCCATCCCCCAACCGTGACTTTTTCCCCGAAGCTGGGCGTGAATAACAGCCTCCGCGTCGCTTTTTGAAGTGTTTTTATTGGGAAAAACGGAGTACATGACGTACAAAACGTTACCCGGTGTACGAACCGAACGCCAAGTTGGCGCTTTTATTGCGAGCTTGCGAGAACAAAAGTGTTTGGAGCTACAAGCTTTTCGTAGCCGTGCGTTTATACAATCGCGGTTACCAATTACAACTACGGTCATTCGACGAAATAATTGATCTCTCGAAGCAACTTACCATGACAATACGCCCAAGTTACTCTTTCCTCTCGAGCAAAAAAATTTTTTTTTCTTCGTCTCTTGTAGCTGTGTGGCTTATGAAAAAAAGCCACGACTTGGAATGTTTCACGTTTCGCGCGCGTAATAAATTCCAAGGGGTATTGGCAGAAATTTCCTTTTTTTTTTTTTGTTGTTTTAATGAAAATTCATAGCTCCATCGATTATTCGCGTTAGTTTCCTCGGTTGTGCCGAGGCTGAGTTTTCCCCAATGCCGGGAAAAGTGAAAGAGAGAAGACAAAGTATGCGGCAAGGGGGGGAGGGGAAGAAATTGGGGGCGAGTATAGGCACATCATAAAAGCTGACGCAATTTCCCATAGGTGGAACCTCTCCGGTTTGCCATAGAGCGTTCCTCGGCTCTTCCATCTCCTTCCCGCGGTCCACAAAGCAGAGCAGAGTCCTTTCGTCAATATTATCGAGATAAATTCAATTTTTTTTCCTCGCCTCCCCCCTCCCGCCCCTTCCGTTATCCCGTCGAGGTCGCTCGATTGCATTGTTCGCTCAATCGCGAAAAGGGAAATATTATTGCGCACGCCCGACTGGCTTCCTCCTCCCGATACAAGTACACGTCGATACAGAGTTGACTCCCAGAGGTGGAGGATGGTGTGTCCAGAAAGTGCCGATTGAGCTATACCGAAATATCAACAGAGAGAATTCCCCCACCCCCACCTCTTCTCTTTGATTTCCTCTCGAGCTATAAGAGAGATGGATCCTCTTTGCTATACCCTCGTGTCTACATACGAGAAGGACGAGGGGCAAGTTTGCAGCAAGGATTTTTCGCCCTTCCTGTCTGCGGGCCTAGTTCCTTGGCTTTGCCGGCGAGACCGCGAGAGCTGGCTTTCTGGGAAATAAAAGTACCCGAGTAAGAAAGGAATTCTTGCTCTCGCGCTATACCATGTACCGCGATTACGACTAGGTGGAGGCAGGTCCTTTGAAAAATCAGACCGGATGCCACGTCGCCGTCGCAAAGAATATTTGCCGCATCGATGGCTCCGTTTGATGAACGGCTCTTGCGTGCAATGTACCGTGAAAAATAATAAGAGATCTTCTTCTCTGCTGTCGTCGTATGCCTTTCCGTTTTTTCTTCGTATGACAGAGAGCTGGTATATAATATACGCGTCGCTCTTTTTTCCTGCGTTGTCCTTCCCTGGTGCTACGAGCAATTAAAACAACCTGCAAGAAATTTGTTTTTAGGGAAAGAAAGGAGAAAAGAGGAGGGGCTGAAGATTTGGCAGAGCTTTTGTTGCTCGGGTGCGTTATTTTTTCCTTTTTCAGGTGGTAAAGGAGGAGGATACCGTGACGTATGTGACTTTACGACACAAGCGCGGGGAGCTCGATTTTTTGCTCGACGACGGTTTGCCGAAGACCAAATTTTTCTTTTCACGATTTGCTATGCCAATGAAATTTGGATTCAATGGACCATTCCTTTTTTCCTGGATTCTGAAAAATTGTTTAGTTTTTAGGATACGTTAGAATAAAAACTTTTAAAATCATAAAATTTCCTACAAAAAAGTATTTTTTGATACAAAATGTGGAAAAAAAGCTAGCTCATCAGTATTTTAAATTTTACGATGATAACAGTAACAATAAGTTTACTTTTTTCACCAAGACTAGAACTATTATTCTTTTTATACAATATTGATAAAATTACGAATATTGTATATTATTAATGTATAAAAATTTACTTTTTCAAAATAACGTTACATGCGAATTGGGTGGATTTAGGGCGCTTGAAAGGAAAAAAATCACTCGATTAATCATCCGAATCGTAAAAATTCGACAGTCATGACCGTGGATCAGAACGAATCGAACAATATTAGGACAAAATACAACGACGTCGTAGCTAAGGAATAAGTTTGTCAAGTTATAATAACGCTATTAAAGATGGAAGGAAAAAAAAAACAGGTCATTACTTCTTTTCAATGGCAAGAGAAAGTAGAAGAAGGGCTCATCGAAAGTCGCGGGATTTTCGAACCACCTTCGCAAACGGCGACAGTGGCGACGACGGCGGCGCGTCTGCCGTTAATTATGCAGCCGGAGAGATTCGTGGCCAAGGAGGAGCTTGTGGCGACCGAACGACCTCGAGGGGAGGGGGGCTCTGCTCTTATATTACCCACCTAAATCTGAATTAGCCGGCCATGCGGTCCGCGAAAATTCCTCTTGGCAGGCTTCCGAGGCTTTTCTGACTTCCCAATTGGCCAGCGTCTGCCGCATCTATCGTCGACGGGGCGAGGAGGAATGGGAGGTGGGAAAAAATGTGCTTAAGCCAACAAATAAATTAGCTGGCTAATTGACAAATCGCTAATCCCGGTTGTTTGGAGCTCCACTTTCCTGTCTCCCTTCCCTCTCTATAGTCCTGTTGTCTCAAAAGTGATGGTGAACAAACTACATATTTGCCAGAGCCACCTTCTAAATGGTGATGGTAGAAAACTAGTGGTGCTGGCAACTGGGTCGGTGATTCTATTTTTTTTTTTTTTTTTTTTTCAAGTTGGAAGATGGAGAAAGATATTGGATATTAATTTGCTTGGACCATGGTCCCGTGGACCGTTTTTTATAAACCTACAGTTTATAAAACAAGATACATCCCCGTTTTACTGAGCACAATATTAGATTCATATAAACGAACCTTATGAATCATTTTAGTATACTAGTTAACCAGGATTTTTTTTTACATATTGCAGCCATTTTTAAGAACTGTGTGCGATACTTACATGCGATCGTCGTTGGCATAGTGAAAAACCGCCTCGGATTTAATTTTGATATCAATCAGTCACATAGGAAAGGGGTTCTTACTTTACGAACAATAGTTGGAATACGCACAGCAAATAGATTCTCAGAGGTGCGGAGCCAAGTGAGTAAAGACCGAGAATCAGACCCGATGAACCTACCACTGTTCTACCGTGGTTTTTTGACTATTCCAACGTATGCCGACACTCTATTATCAACAAAAAGCCTATTTATCCAGACTGTTTGTATAAGGTTTCAATGTTATAAGTGAATATGTTAAAAGCACGTATATACTGCATGAATCAGTTTTCATAAAAATATACATCAATACTGTGGAAAAAGTAAAACAAAGCACCAATAAGCGCACAATTCGTTGGAACAGCCCTATTTTTCGCTCCTCTTTCATCGTCGATTCCTCCAGCACGAGCACTACAACCGATTTTTTTCGCCCCTTTATCCCCATGGCAGTTGAATTACCGGCGAGCCCAGAGCTTTTCTTTGCCGTTGCTCCTCCATTCCCCGCAAACGGGGACGTAAACAGCACCGCGACCGCGAAATTCCCCGAGGTCGCGGTGGTGGTGCGCACAAAGTACAAGGTGACACGATAAACCGTCGTCCGCTCGAGAAATATGGCTCTTAAATTATACGCCGCAAAGCGCAAAGCGGGACAAGTCAACGGCTCCTGAGTTAGGTGTTCGCATCCGTATATTATATACGTATAGGTGGCACCTTTTTCTGCTATCTCGCCCCCTCGCCTCTCTCTTTTATACCCTTCGTTGTGCAGTCGTTTTCATTTCCGTTTTCGTGCTGTTTATTGCCGAAATTACGCCTCAAGCTACATACTCGCATATTTTCACGCCAAGTTACACTTCGTTGTTGTTGACGTTTAATTAAGGACCTATCTGTGTGTTCGAAAGTGAGATATCACTCCAACATATACGGCACAAAAAGACACCTTTTACCGGGAGTTGAACGGCTGCAGATTTACTTTTTCTCTCTTTTTGTTAACGATAAATCTTTCAGTATTTTCACCTGTTTCAGCAAAAGTTTACGGGTTGATGAGAACAGAGGTGAAAAAAAAAATCGAAGAATACCGCAATGCTTTTAGCCAAAGATAACAGTAGATGAATTTCGAATTGAAATCACACGTATATACGTATATTTAAAGGTTTTTCGTGAAATAATGGCCGGATAATTTCCTCCCGTTGGATGACGAATGAGGCAATTTAGATGTGCGCAGTGCCGCCCCGTAATTTTGCATCATCCATTGCCGCGTATTTTCTCCCGCAGCCTTTCCCGTCCGAGCGGCGCCGAGTCAATGGGGTCGGGTGGCGCCACGAAAACACGTCCCTCCTATCCTCCCTCCCTTGATTCCCGAGTTTGTACGTGAATTGGAGATTTTCCTTATACTCATGACCTAGCTGTGGATGGTTAATAACACTTTACTTTTTTTTTCTGGTTGGTCGTTGGGGTGATGTATTGTTAGCTTGATGGGGAAAAGTTTGGGGAAGGAGACAGATGTTCAGTGGAGATCGGATAAAGGAATGATTGATACAACGTCTTTGAAGTATACTCTGCCTGGGTAATTTACTCATAAATGAAATGTTTTTCCAACTAGATGAATAGTGCACAGTTACCAGCGATTTTTTTTTTTCGCTCACTTCGAACTTAACAAAGAAAAAAAAAAAATTTAATTCTGCGATAAAATGGAGCGTTTGAATCGTGATATTGAAATTCGTTGCAAGGAAATTCATTGAAATTTCCGTCGTGGAAAGTAAAAAAAAAAAAAAAAAACTTGCCTTGGCTGCTTTATTCGTGCGCTTCATAAAGAAAAAGAGCACAAGAAAAGACGACGAGCCAATCGCGTCATCGAAACATGGGGGAGTCGACTAAAAGGTCCAAAGTCCCGAGAGTATCGAAATTCCAAGGGAGGGGAGGTAACAGCGTCGAAAAAAAGTGATTATCCCGAGCGCTTGTCTGGCCCTGTAATAAAAACAACGTCGCTCATCGAAGAGATGCAAAGGGAGGGGGGAGAGGGTCTGTATGGCATATCATCATGTACGCGCTCGCATACCAATTCCGCCAAGGTAACAGCTCGCTTACGTACGGGCCAATCTCGTTTTCGCTGACGCAGCTCTCGTGACGATAAGGAACCCCTCGCGTACAATCTACTTCTTCGAGGGGCGTGGGTAAAGACGTGTGTTTGTATTTTGTTGATCGTTGGCCAGATGATTGTAAACAAACGCGCGTCACAGTGTCTTATGGTGGGGGGTATTCTTGAACTTGGCGATTTTGCAGCTATAAGTCCAGCATTCTCCATTGACGCACTGTTGTAAAACAACACTGTAAACTCTTGAATGATAAATTCATATTAGTTCACAAAATCAAGAAATCTTACTAATATATAAAGCAGAAGCGCTAAAACCGTTGTAATCGCTAACCGCGAAAACTACTGTACCGATTTTGTTGAAATTTTGCACACTGATTCATGATACTTCCTAGATGATTTTAGTATAGTTTTCATCTTAGAAAATTTAATAACAATAGCAATAAATGAGCTCAAAGTTTTGCAAAAATACGTCAGCTTTTCACTTTAGTTCAGTAAAATCCGCTAGGTGGCGTCGACATAAAATCGAAGCTACCTGCAACATAATTAAATAAGTGTGGTTATAATAGGCTGGAGCGTCGCCGTACTGTTGTAGTCGAGCTTCGGCATTTCAATGAGCTGTATAGAGAATGCTGATGATAGTCTTGCAGCTGGGTATCCCGGTTATGGATGACACTATTCTCTAAGGCTGAAGGGACCTACGTGTCCATTCACCCTGAATGTCGACGAGTGCGATCAAATAAAAAAAATAATTCCAACCGATGCCGTCTCTGCCACAATACCAGGAGACATACCTAGCCAGAGCACAATCTGCACCAACTCTTCAGAGTTGAGTGGCAGTCCCACCATCCCACCTGGTGCAGTTAGAAAATTTGTGGCTACAAATGTAAGCAAGGGAAAACAGCTCTGAGGGGCACGGGCAGCCACAACGGCTACCTTCTTGGTCGTCGCGTCCCCAACGCGCTTACCCACATGTTCCCGTCTAACGATGAGCGGTTGGTTATCCGGGGAACGACCCAAAACGAGATATTCTTTGGTCAGCGGCGTACCTCCCTCCATCACAGTCTCCGTACATCGAGACTCCCAGGGTAAGAATCAAGCAACCCGTAGCCAGCTCTTCATCATCAGGAATAATAAGAAAGAATAGCCTGGAAGTTTCACCACTGGCGCTTTTTAGGGCCATTATAAGTATTTGCGTTCCCTACTTAACCATCAATTTCATCGGTTCTTTTTAGGATCCACCTAAGTGTAAACTACCTTGCCAACAACTACATTTTTATTACCATTTCCAGAAGCGGTTCGTCGACTAAAAGACTATATTAACTAAAGACGGGCACTATTAAACCAAGTCAGCCATTCACTAGCAGACGTCACCTGCGGAGTTGTTCTTTGCAAGGCTGGAAAACCTGGTGACCGACGACCCTATACTACCCTCTCGAATCTAAGCATTCAACCAGGAATCACTGATCCTCTACAAGGTCTGCGCTGGGCAATCCTATAACAGCTATCAAGGAAAAAAAACTTGAGCCAACGGGACAGCCTCCACTGGAAAAGTTTTACTAACCAATCTCCCCATCTAAGATCACTAAAACAACTGAATCTGCAAATAAAAAGGTGCTTTAGACACCAACGTCTTCGACGTTATACCGGGAGACGATGGGAAAGAGCTCTACAACTAGCCCCAAAGCTTCGGACTTTGTTATTTTTTCTCCCAATCAGTCTGGGTCTTCAACAGCAAGCCAGAGAAGATCACCCTGAGGTATCCAGGCAGTCACAATTGCTGTTAACTGCAGTCAAGAAAGAGTTAACTTAAGAAGCTCACCGGTCTTTTTTAGGGCCATCGGACGTAGAACTACTTTGCCAACAAATATATTAGAACTTAACAAAGTTGACAGAAAACAGCCTTTATGGGTCACACAAATTTTAAGCATGCCAAAAGTCGCAAGAGGGTGAATCGGAAAAAAAACTTCAAGTGTATCTAATAAATACAATTTTACTTAGGCGTCACGAAACTGACGCAGAAAATTTATCGAGATTGGAACAGCAGCGTCAAAATCGACAACTAAAGAGTCCATTACGTGAGAGATCAGCTTTTCATTGTACCCTCACAGCAATCTCTGAAATCTTTAAAGATCCTACTTCAGATTTTTAAATAAGTAGAAAATTTATTTGTGTTTTTGTGGCAATAAAAATGTAGGGTTCAAGGTCCAGGACTTTGTTGCTCTGGTAATAAAGTTGTGAGATTTGAGAAAAAAATTTTTTTTTAACATAAATTTTTTGGGGGTTTAAAATCTTAACAGCTTTAAAAAATAGCCGTTTTCGTGAATTACACGGGAGAAACTGTAAATCAACGGCTTCTTATGGCCACCGATTATTTTATGGCATAAAGAACGCACGGAACTTTTCAGCATAATCATATGTTTTTTAATTTTTACAGCTTATTATTTGACCAAATAAACTATATGGATTCCGAAAAAATATGTTTTCAATAAGAAGATTTTTGTTTTGAGATGTATCAGGAATATGTGCAAAATTTCTAACTTAAAATGTTTCACATTATATGTCAACACACTACGGTGTTTTATTTAGTAAGACTCGGGCGAAGCCGAGACGGGGGGCTGCTAGTTACTTAATAAATGAAATAATATTCTAGTAACAAGATTTGAAGCGTGTCAATAAACTAACAATGATGTGTCTTATACATTTAGAAAAAAACGTGAACTCATTAATATACTTACATTAAAAAAAAATTAAATACATACCTTACCTCCACTGTTTCACCAACTTCAATCCAGGATCCCATGTTTTGCACTATCTTACATTTCACACTGTACACTCGCAATGACTCCAATTCCATATCACAACTAGTTTGCAATAAAAAATTCGTCAGTTTTACATAACATTGCTATTGAAAAGTTACGATCTCAATTTTATAGACTAATTAATAAATTAATGCCATTATTAGATGAAACTTAAGAAAACACGAATACTTACGTTATTTAAAAATTTAATACATATTGTACGATCGTTTTGTAGACCGCTGCAAGCAAGAATACTTAATAAACCACCCTCACGAAAAAACACTGTACACTCGCGAATAATACAAATTTATAACTAGAATAAATAAAATGAATTCATGTAATTTAACAATAAATGTTCGACTATAATCGTAAGGAATAACACGATAAATAATTACATACTTTTGATCAGTATTAAAAAAAAATATACAACGGAACTCACATAAAATTAATAACTTTGTAGTAAAATTAAACACAATCTAGACAGAAACGTATACTTACGCTTTTTGGAAATTTGACAAATACCGTACGATCGAATTGACGACAGTAGCAAGCAAGGATCTTTGGTACAATCCTATCACAAATTAACACTGTGCGCTTAGAAACAATGAAAATTCTTAACAAGAAAAAATTAGAAGATATTCTGTCAACTGACAACAAATTTTTGTCTAACGATGGCAAGAAAGTATGCAAAAAACAATTTCGTACTCTCGAATCGTATTGAAAAAAGTCATTCAACTAAACTTACGTCTACTCAATATTTTTGTTGCCCTATAAAATAAAACTTAAAACCACACGCATACTAACTTTATCCAAAAGATTAATACATACCTTATGATTGGTTCAACGACATCCACTAGCGAAAGCCTTGAGAAAACACTAACACAAAACTTTCACTTTGCATCTAGAAATTGCAAAAATTACAAACTATCATTAATCCAAGAAAACTTCTTAAAAAACTATTTTGTACTTACAAATTCTATAAAATAATGCATATAACTAAATCTCGTCAAAAGATAAGTTTTAATGCACTATGAAATGAAACCTAGAATCACACGCATACTTACCTCATCCAAAAGATTAATACATACCTTATGATTGGTTTAACGACATCCGCAAGCGATATCCTCGGAAAAACACTAACACAAAACTTTTACTGTGCACTTAGGAATTTTAAAAATAATAAACCATCATGAATCTAAAAAATTTCGATGAAAAACTATTTGGTACTTTTAAATTCTTTAAAAAAAATGCATATAACTGAATTCATGCCAAAATAATATTTTTGTTGGACTATAAACTAAAACCTAGAATCACACGCATACTTACTTCATCCAAAAATTTGATACATACCGTATGATTGGATTGACGACATCAACAAGCGAGATCCTAAGGAAAACACAAACACAAAGATAACACTGTGCACTTAGAAATAAAAATATTTTTAATAAGAACAGAAACAAAAAATTTCTATCGACTAACAAAAAAATTTTGTCTTGCGATTGCAAGAAAGTACACAAGGAACCATTTTATGCTTCCAAATAGTACTAATAAAAAGCACACAACCAAACTCACGTCAAAATGATATTTTTGTTGGGCTATAAACTGAAACCTAAAATCACACTTTTACTTACCTCATCCGAAAACTGATACATACCGTATGATTGGTTTGACGACATTCACAAGCGAGATCCTTAGGAAAACACAAATATAAAAACAACACTGTGCACTCGGAAATAAAAACATTTTTAATTAGGGTAAAAACAAAGAAATTCTATCGGCTAACAAAAAATTTTTGTCTAGCAATCGCAAACAAGTACATGATGAACTATTTCATGCTTCTAAATAGTACTTAAAAAAAAAATACAACTAAACTTAAGTATACCGAATATTTTAGGTGCACTACAAAATCAAACATACAATCACATGCATATGACCTTATCCAAAACGTTAATACCTACCTTGTGATTGGTTTGACGACATCCACAAGCAAGATCCTTGAAAAAACACTCACGAAACACTTTCACTTTCAACTTAAAAATAACAAAAATTACAAACTTTATCAAATAGATAAAATTTTCTATAAAAAACTAATTTGTACTTAAAATTCTTTAAAAAAGAATGAATTTAACTAAATTTACGCGAAAGTAATATTTGAGTTGGGCTATAAACTCATACCGCAAATCACACGCATACTGACCATATTTGAAAATCCAATACATACCATATGATCGGTTTGACGACATTCACAACCGAGATCCTTGAAAAAAAACTAACACAAAACTTTTAACGTCATCTTTAAAATTTTAGAAATTACAAACTATAACAAATAGATAAAATTTACATAAAAAATATAATACACACCTCATGATCGGTTTGACGACATCGACAAGCAAGATCCTAAAAAAAACACAAATAAAAAATTAACACCGTGCACTCAGAAGTAAATACATTTTTTATAAAGATGAAAAAAAATAATTTCTATCAGCTCACAAAAAAATTTTGTCTAGCGATCGTGAGAAAGTACAAAGGTACAATTTCGTGCATTTGAATAATACTTAAAAAAAGCGTAAAACTAAACTGACGTCGATTCAATATTTTTTTGCTACTACAAAATATAACCTAGACCAACACGTATACTTTTTTTTCTACAGAAATTTAATACTCACTCATCGATTGTTCTGACGACGGCCGCAAGCAAGAATTCTTGGGAATACACCAATAGAAAATTGACACTGTAACCTGAAAAAAAAAATTTTGAATTAGATTAAATTTGAAGAATATTTATCGACCACCAATTATTGTTCAACAGTCGTAAGAAAAGATTTAAGTGATAATATCGTACTTTTAAATAATATTTAAAAAAAAATATACGCACACAACCAAATTCACGTCCACATGTAATATTTGTTGTACTGTGAAATAAAACTTAGAAATTAACGTAGACATACCTTTTTTAATAATTTAATACATACCGTTTGATCTTCTCGATGACATCCACAATTAAAGATCTTTGGATCACTATTACAAACTTTTCACTGTGCACTACTAAGTAACTTATACTCAAAACAAATAAAATCAATAGAATTCGCATTAACTGACTGTAAATTTTTGTTAAACAATCATAAGAAAGCACACAAGAAACAATTGTTCTCCCTTGAACAAGATAAATGAATTACAGTATACAGCTAAACTTGTGAAATAAAAAAATTTGTCAAATACCGTACCATTGTTTGCTATGTAGTCGTAACAGGGATGGTTAATTGACACACTCCAGCATCTACTGCATTGGACAGACCTGAAAAATTTTATACTTATAAGTAAAATGAATAAACAAATCCTTGGAAGATTAAACTGTATTATTGTAAAACAATCAAGAAAAAATTTATAAAAAAAATTTTAATCTTTCGATTAATATCAAAAGTTATGAAAGCCTTTTACTCATTTCACGTTTGACTAAATCTACGCAAAAATATTTTAGTTGCACTATAAACTAAAACCTTAAATCACACGCATACTGACTTTCTCTAAAAATTTTATACATACCTTGTGATCGGTTTGATGACATCCACAAGCGAGATCCTTAGTAAAACAATAACACAAAACTTTCACTGTGCACTTTGGAAATTTAAGAATTATTTATTATCAGAAATTGAAAAAATTCTTATATAAAAACAATTTTTTTCAAATTTCTCAAAAAAAGCATATAACTAAATTGACGCGACAATAATATTTTAGTTTGGCTATAAACTAGAACCTAGAATCACACTTTCACCTACCTCATTTGAAAACTAATACATACCTTACAATTTGTTTGACGACATCAGCAAGCAAGATCCTTAGAAAAACACAATTATAAACACAACACTAAGCACTTGAAGAAAAAATATTTTTAATGAAACTAAAGGAAGAGAATTTTCATCGGCTAACAAAAAAATTTTTGTCTAGCGATCGCAAAGAAGTACATGATAAACTATTTCATGCTTTGAAATAGTACTTAAAATAAGCATACAACTAAACTTAAGTATACCGAATATTTTAGGTGCACTACAAAATCAAACATACAATCACACGCATATGACCTTATCCAAAACATCAATACCTACCTTGTGATTGGTTTGACGACATCCAAAAGCAAGATCCTTGAAAAAACACTAACAAAACACTTTCACTTTCAACTTAGAAATAACAAAAATTACAAACTTTATCAAATAGATAAAATTTTCGATAAAAAACTAATTTGTACTTAAAATTCTTTAAAAAAGAATGAATTTAACTAAATTTACGCGAAAGTAATATTTAAGTTGGGCTATAAACTCATACCGAAAATCACACGCATACTGACCATATTTAAAAATCCAATACATACCATATGATCGGTTTGACGACATCCACAACCGAGATCCTTGAAAAAAAACTAACACAAAACTTTTAACGTCATTTTTAAAATTTTAGAAATTACAAACTATAACAAATAGATAAAATTTACATAAAAAATATAATACACACCTCATGATCGGTTTGACGACATCGACAAGCAAGATCCTAAAAAAAACACAAATAAAAAATTAACACCGTGCACTCAGAAGTAAATACATTTTTTATAAAGATGAAAAAAAATAATTTCTATCAGCTCACAAAAAAATTTTGTCTAGCGATCGTGAGAAAGTACAAAGGTACAATTTCGTGCATTTGAATAATACTTAAAAAAAGCGTAAAACTAAACTGACGTCGATTCAATATTTTTTTGCTACTACAAAATATAACCTAGACCAACACGTATACTTTTTTTTCTACAGAAATTTAATACTCACTCATCGATTGTTCTGACGACGGCCGCAAGCAAGAATTCTTGGGAATACACCNAATAAATTTTCAAAAAAAAAGCATATAACTAAATTTACGCCAAAATAATATTTTTGTTGGGCTATCAACTTAAACCTATAGTAACACTTTTACCTACCTTATCTAAAAACTTATACATACCTTATGATTGATTTGACGACATCCGCAAGCGATATTCTCGGGAAAACACTAACACAAAACTTGCACTAAAAACTTGAAAATGTAAAAAATTACAAACTATAACAAACAGATAAAATTTTTATGAAAAACTAATTTTTACTTTAAATTATTTGAGGATAAATGAATAAAACTAAAATCACGCCAAAATGATATTTTTGTTAGACTATAAACTAGAACCTAAAATTACACGCATACTTACTTAATCTATAAATTTTATACATACCTTATGAATTTGAACTGCTACCATCTCTGCCGTACCCGTATGGATTATACCTGTTGAGTACATATGAATTTTTTTTCCAAACTATAACAAACAGATAAAATTTTTATGAAAAACTAGTTTTTACTTTAAATTATTTGAGGATAAATGAATAAAACTAAAATCACGCAAAAATGATATTTTTGTTAGACTATAAACTAGAACCTAAAATTACACGCATACTTACTTTATCTAAAAATTTTATACATACCTTATGATCGGTTTGATGACATCCACAAGCGAGATCCTTAGTAAAACAATAACACAAAACTTTCACTGTGCACTTTGGAAATTTAAGAATTATTTATTATCAGAAATTGAAAAAATTCTTATATAAAAACAATTTTTTTCAAATTTCTCAAAAAAAGCATATAACTAAATTGACGCGACAATAATATTTTAGTTTGGCTATAAACTAGAACCTAGAATCACACTTTCACCTACCTCATTTGAAAACTAATACATACCTTACAATTTGTTTGACGACATCAGCAAGCAAGATCCTTAGAAAAACACAATTATAAACACAACACTAAGCACTTGAAGAAAAAATATTTTTAATGAAACTAAAGGAAGAGAATTTTCATCGGCTAACAAAAAAATTTTTGTCTAGCGATCGCAAAGAAGTACATGATAAACTATTTCATGCTTTGAAATAGTACTTAAAATAAGCATACAACTAAACTTAAGTATACCGAATATTTTAGGTGCACTACAAAATCAAACATACAATCACACGCATATGACCTTATCCAAAACATCAATACCTACCTTGTGATTGGTTTGACGACATCCAAAAGCAAGATCCTTGAAAAAACACTAACAAAACATTTTCACTTTCAACTTAGAAATAACAAAAATTACAAACTTTATCAAATAGATAAAATTTTCGATAAAAAACTAATTTGTACTTAAAATTCTTTAAAAAAGAATGAATTTAACTAAATTTACGCGAAAGTAATATTTAAGTTGGGCTATAAACTCATACCGAAAATCACACGCATACTGACCATATTTAAAAATCCAATACATACCATATGATCGGTTTGACGACATCGACAAGCAAGACCCTAGAAAAAACACAAATAAAAAATTAACACCGTGCACTAAGAAGTAAATACATTTTTTTAAAAGATGAAAAAAAATAATTTCTATCAGCTCACAAAAAAATTTTGTCTAGCGATCGTGAGAAAGTACAAAGGTACAATTTCGTGCATTTGAATAATACTTAAAAAAAGCGTAAAACTAAACTGACGTCGATTCAATATTTTTTTGCTACTACAAAATATAACCTAGACCAACACGTATACTTTTTTTTCTACAGAAATTTAATACTCACTCATCGATTGTTCTGACGACGGCCGCAAGCAAGAATTCTTGGGAATACACCAATAGAAAATTGACACTGTAACCTGAAAAAAAAAATTTTGAATTAGATTAAATTTGAAGAATATTTATCGACCACCAATTATTGTTCAACAGTCGTAAGAAAAGATTTAAGTGATAATATCGTACTTTTAAATAATATTTAAAAAAAAATATACGCACACAACCAAATTCACGTCCACATGTAATATTTGTTGTACTGTGAAATAAAACTTAGAAATTAACGTAGACATACCTTTTTTAATAATTTAATACATACCGTTTGATCTTCTCGATGACATCCACAATTAAAGATCTTTGGATCACTATTACAAACTTTTCACTGTGCACTACTAAGTAACTTATACTCAAAACAAATAAAATCAATAGAATTCGCATTAACTGACTGTAAATTTTTGTTAAACAATCATAAGAAAGCACACAAGAAACAATTGTTCTCCCTTGAACAAGATAAATGAATTACAGTATACAGCTAAACTTGTGAAATAAAAAAATTTGTCAAATACCGTACCATTGTTTGCTATGTAGTCGTAACAGGGATGGTTAATTGACACACTCCAGCATCTACTGCATTGGACAGACCTGAAAAATTTTATACTTATAAGTAAAATGAATAAACAAATCCTTGGAAGATTAAACTGTATTATTGTAAAACAATCAAGAAAAAATTTATAAAAAAAATTTTAATCTTTCGATTAATATCAAAAGTTATGAAAGCCTTTTACTCATTTCACGTTTGACTAAATCTACGCAAAAATATTTTAGTTGCACTATAAACTAAAACCTTAAATCACACGCATACTGACTTTCTCTAAAAATTTTATACATACCTTGTGATCGGTTTGATGACATCCACAAGCGAGATCCTTAGTAAAACAATAACACAAAACTTTCACTGTGCACTTTGGAAATTTAAGAATTATTTATTATCAGAAATTGAAAAAATTCTTATATAAAAACAATTTTTTTCAAATTTCTCAAAAAAAGCATATAACTAAATTGACGCGACAATAATATTTTAGTTTGGCTATAAACTAGAACCTAGAATCACACTTTCACCTACCTCATTTGAAAACTAATACATACCTTACAATTTGTTTGACGACATCAGCAAGCAAGATCCTTAGAAAAACACAATTATAAACACAACACTAAGCACTTGAAGAAAAAATATTTTTAATGAAACTAAAGGAAGAGAATTTTCATCGGCTAACAAAAAAATTTTTGTCTAGCGATCGCAAAGAAGTACATGATAAACTATTTCATGCTTTGAAATAGTACTTAAAATAAGCATACAACTAAACTTAAGTATACCGAATATTTTAGGTGCACTACAAAATCAAACATACAATCACACGCATATGACCTTATCCAAAACATCAATACCTACCTTGTGATTGGTTTGACGACATCCAAAAGCAAGATCCTTGAAAAAACACTAACAAAACACTTTCACTTTCAACTTAGAAATAACAAAAATTACAAACTTTATCAAATAGATAAAATTTTCGATAAAAAACTAATTTGTACTTAAAATTCTTTAAAAAAGAATGAATTTAACTAAATTTACGCGAAAGTAATATTTAAGTTGGGCTATAAACTCATACCGAAAATCACACGCATACTGACCATATTTAAAAATCCAATACATACCATATGATCGGTTTGACGACATCCACAACCGAGATCCTTGAAAAAAAACTAACACAAAACTTTTAACGTCATTTTTAAAATTTTAGAAATTACAAACTATAACAAATAGATAAAATTTACATAAAAAATATAATACACACCTCATGATCGGTTTGACGACATCGACAAGCAAGATCCTAAAAAAAACACAAATAAAAAATTAACACCGTGCACTCAGAAGTAAATACATTTTTTATAAAGATGAAAAAAAATAATTTCTATCAGCTCACAAAAAAATTTTGTCTAGCGATCGTGAGAAAGTACAAAGGTACAATTTCGTGCATTTGAATAATACTTAAAAAAAGCGTAAAACTAAACTGACGTCGATTCAATATTTTTTTGCTACTACAAAATATAACCTAGACCAACACGTATACTTTTTTTTCTACAGAAATTTAATACTCACTCATCGATTGTTCTGACGACGGCCGCAAGCAAGAATTCTTGGGAATACACCAATAGAAAATTGACACTGTAACCTGAAAAAAAAAATTTTGAATTAGATTAAATTTGAAGAATATTTATCGACCACCAATTATTGTTCAACAGTCGTAAGAAAAGATTTAAGTGATAATATCGTACTTTTAAATAATATTTAAAAAAAAATATACGCACACAACCAAATTCACGTCCACATGTAATATTTGTTGTACTGTGAAATAAAACTTAGAAATTAACGTAGACATACCTTTTTTAATAATTTAATACATACCGTTTGATCTTCTCGATGACATCCACAATTAAAGATCTTTGGATCACTATTACAAACTTTTCACTGTGCACTACTAAGTAACTTATACTCAAAACAAATAAAATCAATAGAATTCGCATTAACTGACTGTAAATTTTTGTTAAACAATCATAAGAAAGCACACAAGAAACAATTGTTCTCCCTTGAACAAGATAAATGAATTACAGTATACAGCTAAACTTGTGAAATAAAAAAATTTGTCAAATACCGTACCATTGTTTGCTATGTAGTCGTAACAGGGATGGTTAATTGACACACTCCAGCATCTACTGCATTGGACAGACCTGAAAAATTTTATACTTATAAGTAAAATGAATAAACAAATCCTTGGAAGATTAAACTGTATTATTGTAAAACAATCAAGAAAAAATTTATAAAAAAAATTTTAATCTTTCGATTAATATCAAAAGTTATGAAAGCCTTTTACTCATTTCACGTTTGACTAAATCTACGCAAAAATCTTTTAGTTGCACTATAAACTAAAACCTTAAATCACACGCATACTGACTTTATCTAAAAATCTGATACATACCTAATGATCGGTTTGATGACATTCGCAAGCAAGATCTTTAGCAAAACACTAACACAAATTTTCATTGTGCACTTAAGAATTTTAAAAATGTTAAATTATCATAAAACTAGAAAATTTCCATAAAACACTATTTTGTTTTTTGAAATTTTTTAAAAATAAAACATATAACAAAATTTACGCAAAAATAATATTTAAGTTGGACTATGAACTAATACCTAGAATTACATGCATACTTAACTTATTTGAAAAATAAATACATACCTCATGATTGGTTTGATGACATCCCTAAGCGAGATCCTTGAAAAAACACTAACACAAAACCGTAACCGTGCTCTTGAAAACGTTAAAATTATAAACTATGATAAACAGACAAAATTTTCATAAAAAAATATTTTGTACTAATAAATTTTCAAAAAAAAAGCATATAACTAAATTTACGCCAAAATAATATTTTTGTTGGGCTATCAACTTAAACCTATAGTAACACTTTTACCTACCTTATCTAAAAACTTATACATACCTTATGATTGATTTGACGACATCCGCAAGCGATATTCTCGGGAAAACACTAACACAAAACTCGCACTAAAAACTTGAAAATGTAAAAAATTACAAACTATAACAAACAGATAAAATTTTTATGAAAAACTAGTTTTTACTTTAAATTATTTGAGGATAAATGAATAAAACAAAAATCACGCCAAAATGATATTTTTGTTAGACTTTAAACTAGAACCTAAAATTACACGCATACTTACTTAATCTATAAATTTTATACATACCTTATGATCGGTTTGATGACATCCACAAGCGAGATCCTTAGTAAAACAATAACACAAAACTTTCACTGTGCACTTTGGAAATTTAAGAATAATTTATTATCAGAAATTGAAAAAATTCTTATATAAAAACAATTTTTTTCAAATTTCTTAAAAAAAGCACATAACTAAATTGACGCGACAATAATATTTTAGTTTGGCTATAAACTAGAACCTAGAATCACACTTTCACCTACCTCATCTGAAAACTAATGTATACATTACAATTTGTTTGACGACATCAGCAAGCAAGATCCTTAGAAAAACACAATTATAAACACAACACTAAGCACTTGAAGAAAAAATATTTTTAATGAAACTAAATGAAGAGAATTTTCATCGGCTAACAAAAAAATTTTTGTCTAGCGATCGCAAAGAAGTACATGTGAACTATTTCATGCTTTGAAATTGTACTTAAAATAAGCATACAACTAAACTTAAGTATACCGAATATTTTAGGTGCACTACAAAATCAAACATACAATCACACGCATATGACCTAATCCAAAACATTAATACCTACCTTGTGATTGGTTTGACGACATCCAAAAGCAAGATCCTTGAAAAAACACTAACAAAACACTTTCACTTTCAACTTAGAAATAACAAAAATTACAAACTTTATCAAATAGATAAAATTTTCGATAAAAAACTAATTTGTACTTAAAATTCTTTAAAAAAGAATGAATTTAACTAAATTTACGCGAAAGTAATATTTAAGTTGGGCTATAAACTCATACCGAAAATCACACGCATACTGACCATATTTAAAAATCCAATACATACCATATGATCGGTTTGACGACATCCACAACCGAGATCCTTGAAAAAAAACTAACACAAAACTTTTAACGTCATTTTTAAAATTTTAGAAATTACAAACTATAACAAATAGATAAAATTTACATAAAAAATATAATACACACCTCATGATCGGTTTGACGACATCGACAAGCAAGATCCTAAAAAAAACACAAATAAAAAATTAACACCGTGCACTCAGAAGTAAATACATTTTTTATAAAGATGAAAAAAAATAATTTCTATCAGCTCACAAAAAAATTTTGTCTAGCGATCGTGAGAAAGTACAAAGGTACAATTTCGTGCATTTGAATAATACTTAAAAAAAGCGTAAAACTAAACTGACGTCGATTCAATATTTTTTTGCTACTACAAAATATAACCTAGACCAACACGTATACTTTTTTTTCTACAGAAATTTAATACTCACTCATCGATTGTTCTGACGACGGCCGCAAGCAAGAATTCTTGGGAATACACCAATAGAAAATTGACACTGTAACCTGAAAAAAAAAATTTTGAATTAGATTAAATTTGAAGAATATTTATCGACCACCAATTATTGTTCAACAGTCGTAAGAAAAGATTTAAGTGATAATATCGTACTTTTAAATAATATTTAAAAAAAAATATACGCACACAACCAAATTCACGTCCACATGTAATATTTGTTGTACTGTGAAATAAAACTTAGAAATTAACGTAGACATACCTTTTTTAATAATTTAATACATACCGTTTGATCTTCTCGATGACATCCACAATTAAAGATCTTTGGATCACTATTACAAACTTTTCACTGTGCACTACTAAGTAACTTATACTCAAAACAAATAAAATCAATAGAATTCGCATTAACTGACTGTAAATTTTTGTTAAACAATCATAAGAAAGCACACAAGAAACAATTGTTCTCCCTTGAACAAGATAAATGAATTACAGTATACAGCTAAACTTGTGAAATAAAAAAATTTGTCAAATACCGTACCATTGTTTGCTATGTAGTCGTAACAGGGATGGTTAATTGACACACTCCAGCATCTACTGCATTGGACAGACCTGAAAAATTTTATACTTATAAGTAAAATGAATAAACAAATCCTTGGAAGATTAAACTGTATTATTGTAAAACAATCAAGAAAAAATTTATAAAAAAAATTTTAATCTTTCGATTAATATCAAAAGTTATGAAAGCCTTTTACTCATTTCACGTTTGACTAAATCTACGCAAAAATATTTTAGTTGCACTATAAACTAAAACCTTAAATCACACGCATACTGACTTTCTCTAAAAATTTTATACATACCTTGTGATCGGTTTGATGACATCCACAAGCGAGATCCTTAGTAAAACAATAACACAAAACTTTCACTGTGCACTTTGGAAATTTAAGAATTATTTATTATCAGAAATTGAAAAAATTCTTATATAAAAACAATTTTTTTCAAATTTCTCAAAAAANAGAAGTCAACTAAATAATAATTTTTTCCGCACAACTGTATCTATGATAAAATGAATAATTCCTTAGTATAAATCATAAAAACCTAACAATTGCTTCTCCGTATACGTAAAAAATTCGAAAATTTTCTGAGCATGGTACACTTTTTAATAATTAAAAATTATAATTAATAATGATAAGCACAGTTAATTGCTACATTAATCGGTAGCGCAATAACCGAGGCTTCGTCTGCTTTTTCAGACTTACCTCGTCGCGTTCCCGCGTGACTTGATATTAAGAACATATGTTGTCATGGTTAATGTAAATGATTGAAATTTATTAGTCTTACTTTATTAATTCAATCTCTATAAAGGTGTTGATGATAGNCGCAAGCAAGATCTTTAGCAAAACACTAACACAAATTTTCATTGTGCACTTAAGAATTTTAAAAATGTTAAATTATCATAAAACTAGAAAATTTCCATAAAACACTATTTTGTTTTTTGAAATTTTTTAAAAATAAAACATATAACAAAATTTACGCAAAAATAATATTTAAGTTGGACTATGAACTAATACCTAGAATTACATGCATACTTAACTTATTTGAACAATAAATACATACCTCATGATTGGTTTGATGACATTTCTAAGCGACATCCTTGAAAAAACACTAACACAAAACTTTAGCTGTGCACTTAGAAATGTTAAAAACTACAATCTATAACAAATAGATAAAATTACTTTAAAAAACTTATTTTTACTTTAATTTTTTTGAAAATAAATGAATATATCTAATTTTACGCCAAAATAATAATTTTGTTGGACTATAAACTAAAACCTAGAATCACACGCATACTAACTTTATCAAAAAATCTGATACATACCTTATGAGCGGTTTGACGACATCCACAAGCGAGATCTTTAGAAAAACACAATCATAAAGATAACACTGCGCACTCTGATTGTGAAAAATTTTTAAGTAGACTAACAAAAAGACTTTCTATCGACTAATAAAAAATATTTTGTCTCGTGATCCCAAGAAAGTACGTAAGGAACATTTTTATGCTTCGAAATAATACTTAGAAAAAAAGCACACTACTTAACTTATTTCTACTTAATATTTTGTTGCACTCTAAAATAAAACTAAGTGTAAGATGCATACATATCTTTTTCGAAAGTTGAATACATACCGTATTGGTTTGACGACAGCCACAAGCAAGGATCCTTGGGAAAATACTAACAGAAAATTTATACTGTGCACTCGGGGAAAAAAAATTTGTAATTAAAATAAAAAAAGAATGTTTATCGATTGACATTGATGTTTTATCTAACAATTGCGAGAAAGTATGTAAGAAACAGTTTTGTACTTTTGAAAAATATTTTTAAGAAATCATTCAACTAACTTTACGTCGAATAAATATTTTTGTGCCACCTCGACACGAAACCTAGACAAACACGTATACTTTTCTTTCTCAAAAATTTAATACCCACTCATCGATCGTTTTGATGACCGCCGCAAGCAAGGATTCTTGGAAATTTACCAATAGAGAATTTACACTGTGAGTGGGAAATTAACTTCTTTTCTCTGAAAAAATTGTGACTGTATTAATAAATTAATAATTTTTCTCTTTAGGGAATAAGAAACAAATTATTCACTTATTAATTTACTTACATAAATAAAACTTTTATACATACCGTTTCTGTATTTACCTGCAGTCTAGGATCCTTAAGTGAAACTTTCTCTCTCAAACCGTGCTATTTACTCACAAATAACAAAACTGTATAACCTTGTAATTCAAAGGATTTCTTCTAGGTTTATACATTAATCCTATAAAATTCTGTTAGACCTGAAACAAGTCATAAAATTTTATTTTCGGGAATTACGAAACGAATCTAAACATATCAATAAACTTACATTAAAAAATATACTGCAATCATCGGAAACGCCTACTTAATACTATTTTAGAATGTTTGATACTCTCTAGGTTATAACTCTGACTTTTAACAAGTACTTATGTTGATTTAATGCCTTAGACAATGGCCATTTCATAGTCAAGTTTTTTTCTCTATATTGCGCGATAGTCTTTGTGGTAGCTTTGTTCCAATCGTCAAGCGATAACGAAAATATTATCTTGTTTACGAGTTTCGAATACATAGTTTAGTTTCGTCAGCAAAGATATATTGATGTCCTAATAGCTAAATAAATGCATTTCCGTGAACCGCCTCATTAAGTTTTTCTAACAATCCAGTACACGCGCGCTACTNTCACTTGGAAATGATGTCCTTATCCTAAAAAAGTTCCGTTTTATAAATTTACTCCTTTTCGTGTGACTTAGAAGTTATCAACCTAAATAATTAAAACACTTTCTTCAGACGTTATGTTTCCCCATAATAGTAAATATAGGCAAAACATTCTTTTTTGTAGTTTTATTGTATCTAAAGATAATGTTGACATGGTCTAATGTAGCTTTTGACATTTACAATGGTCTGTTAAGTTTATATTTATACTTCAATAGCAAAACATATAATTAAAAAAAAAAAAATTTCCTCTAACTGTGAGCAGTAAAAAAAATTTTTTTATGAAGATATATCTGGTTATGCCTCAATATTTAATGATAACTAAATCATAGTTACACCACAAATTTGTATTTATAGGTTAAAATTTGCTTCTAGCTGCGAAAAAGTACGATAAATTCATTATTTTGGTTGAGCTGAAAAACATAGTATAAACGCAGACACGTTTTTTGTGTCTCTTTTTTTGTAGTCCTGCATTATTTGTCTATTTTATTTTTGTCTGCCTTAAGGGGTTTAAATACATATCATCGACAATAGTTGAGAGCTCTCATTTTATTTTTAATTCGTTGTATGAGTTATAAAAACCAATTGTAAATTTTTTGGGCGACGTTAGCCATGTAGTTATTAAGATATTTTAAAACAAAAAAATTAAAAATGTAAGACGGGCTGTCATGGAAACATTGTTGTGGCCTACGAACAACAAACTTGAGTAACAGTTAAAAATTAAAAAAAAAAAAATTTCAAGAATTTAAATCTGCGAATGCATATTATCCTCTGAATGTTATTTATATCTATGTTAATTAAAAAGAAAATCCCGAAAAAAATAATAACTTTAGTTAGGTTTTTATGAACCTAATCTTAAGATATATGCATTAATACCATAAAAAGGGAAGTGTAATACGTTCTGTAACACCCTTGACCCCGCTTTACCGACCCACTTGAAAACTGTATCGAACCTCCTTAAGGTGGCTTGGGCGATTTTTATCGGCTTGATCAAAACCTCTGAATTTCTGGAATTATGTAAATAAAGTATTTCAAATTCCTTTTCGATAAGAAAATACTGGGGTCAACGACTTAAATTTTTCGCAAATCGCCACCGAAAATTCACCAATGTAACACCTACTCTTATGGACAGTGGTCACAAAATCAACTATATTTTTGGAAATTTTGGATTAACCTCAAAAATTAAAAATAGTTCTTCTGTATATTTTTACAAAGAATCTAATAAATTTTTTAAACTAAATTGCTTCTGCAATGGTTATTCCCTGTATACCTTACTTGCAACCCTTACCAGCTTCATGTAACTTTTTAACTTTTAAACGATTTTTTCTAAAAAACTTCAAAACATAGAATCGAGTAAAATAAACGGAATTGGGAAAAGAAGAGCCATTGTCTGCTCATTTTGATGAAAATAAATTTAACCACATGTGGAGGTAAAAAAAAGTCGCTCATATTTCTAATTGGGGTGACACTTGGTTGGGTACCAAAACATACATAACAAATAAAAGGTAAAATTTAATTAATTTTTCTTGCACAGCACATTACATTAAAATTGTATTACAATTACTTGCACAAACTAGAAGCGCGTATTGTTTAATTTATTTCGTTTTGATAGTTGCGGTGTTTCGCTTGGCTGAAGTATGTATTAAATTAGCATTATTAAAAAATATACTGCAATCATCGGAAACGCCTACTTAATACTATTTTAGAATGTTTAATACTCTCTAGGTTATAACTCTGACTTTTAACAAGTACTTATGTTGATTTAATGCCTTAGACAATGGCCATTTCATAGTCAAGTTTTTTTCTCTATATTGCGCGATAGTCTTTGTGGTAGCTTTGTTCCAATCGTCAAGCGATAACGAAAATATTATCTTGTTTACGAGTTTCGAATACATAGTTTAGTTTCGTCAGCAAAGATATATTGATGTCCTAATAGCTAAATAAATGCATTTCCGTGAACCGCCTCATTAAGTTTTTCTAACAATCCAGTACACGCGCGCGACTTTATATTTTTTACTTCAACTGAGGTTTGCCGGTAATATGTTTTAAACGTAAAAATCCGATATGAATAACGAAGCAAGAAAAAAAGTCTTCCTTTTGTTCTTTTAAAAATTTAATTAATTGGTAGTAATATTTGTATGAGTTTCGTTCTTAAGAGTACATCTACAAGTAAAGAGACACGAGTTATAAATGATGCAATATACCTTACAAAAATTGACTAGATTCGAAGAAGGGGACAAAAAGTCTTGATGGCGAATTATAATTTACTCATAGATTTCTTGAATCATTTTGCCAAAGTCGATTGAAAAGTCCGTGGAGCTATGGGGTCCGTTTTTATGTTGCGGTCAATGTTCATTGCAGCAGAGAAAAAGAAGAATAATAAGCCATAAGTACCAGAATCAGTTCTGATTAGTTAATGTATATTTCTTGCAAGTGCAGACTATGAACTAATACCTAGAATTACATGCATACTTAACTTATTTGAACAATAAATACATACCTCATGATTGGTTTGATGACATCCCTAAGCGAGATCCTTGAAAAAACACTAACACAAAACCGTAACCGTGCACTTAAAAACGTTAAAANGTTATAAATGATGCAATATACCTTACAAAAATTGACTAGATTCGAAGAAGGGGACAAAAAGTCTTGATGGCGAATTATAATTTACTCATAGATTTCTTGAATCATTTTGCCAAAGTCGATTGAAAAGTCCGTGGAGCTATGGGGTCCGTTTTTATGTTGCGGTCAATGTTCATTGCAGCAGAGAAAAAGAAGAATAATAAGCCATAAGTACCAGAATCAGTTCTGATTAGTTAATGTATATTTCTTGCAAGTGCAATAAATCTATTGATGGATCCTGTTACCGGTCTATTGTATCTAAGTCTATATGTTCTTTTTTATTTATTATTATTTTTTCTTTTATATACCTTATCGATTTATTATTTAGTCAACTTGAAACGGGTATGTTGGTACTACGTAAATCACATCGAATTACAGATCAACAGGTAGCACGTATTATCTTGCCATATAAATATAAACGCTCCGAATAGAGGACATTTGATGTAAAGCGTCTTTTATACGCGTATTCCTGTTTGAGATTGTTATTAACATTGCTATGGGTCTTTCAAAGATTGCAGTTAAAATATATATTTTCCCAACCGTCCTCTCTGCTGTTGAAACAACAACTTATCATCTTATATTAAAAAAAATCTGTAGACTTACGAAACTACTATGAAAATTAACGCGACCAAAAAAAGCAATGTTTAGTCTTTAACACAAAAAACTTACCATAGTCGTTTAGTAGTCCAAGAGGCCCATCCAACCAAAAAGTCCTGTGCAGAAATCAGGAGAAGCTAAGCGCTCGCGTGGGTAGCTGTGAGGAAGACGCTCACTTGCGATGGTCGTAACGGTCAGCCGAAGAGGAGACCGACCAGTTCGAGCTACGTGGACTGCTAGCTTTGTTCCAATCGTCAAGCGATAACGAAAATATTATCTTGCTTACGAGTTTCGAATACATAGTTTAGTTTCGTCAGCAAAGATATATTGATGTCCTAATAGCTAAATAAATGCATTTCCGTGAAACGCCTCATTAAGTTTTTCTAACAATCCAGTACACGCGCGCTACTTTATAATTGTTAATTTAACACAGGTTTAGAAATAATGTGTTTTACTGTAAAAATCCAATATGGCTAACAAAGGAAAAAAAACTAAGAAAATTCTTCCCCTTTGCGCTTTTTGAAAATTAACTCATTCGAGAGAATGTTTGTATGAGCTTCTTCTCGCAAGAGTATACCTACGCGTAGGGAGCCATGAGATGAAAATAATACGTTTTACCTTACAGAAATTGACTAGCTTTCAAGGGGATAAAAAGTTGTGACGGCGAAATGTTGTAAATTCGTAGTTTGTTGGTGGTACGTAAATTACATCGATTTTCAGATCAACAGGTGGCACGTATAATATCGCGATATCAATACAAAAATTCCGAATGGAGGACATTTGCAGTAAAAGCGCCTTTTGCACGCGTATTCCTGCTATGGATTGTTATTAACATTACAATAATTATTTTTGCTAACGTCTTGGTTGCTGTTGAAACAACAACTCACCAACTTATATTCAAAAAAAGCTTGTACTCAGGTTGGTTAAACCATCATAAAAATCAACGTGACTAAGAGCGTGGAAAGTTTAGTGTTTAACTCAAGTAAAAAAAAAAAAAAAAACTTACCATAGTCGTTTGGCAATCCAAGAGGCCAATCCATCCAAAAAGTCCTGTGCAGAAATCAGGAGGAGCTAAGCGCCCGCGTGGGTAGTTGTGAGGAAGAGGCTCACTTGCGATGGCCGTGCCGGTCAGCCGAAGAGTAGACCGATCAGCTCAAGCTACGTGGACTGGTAGCCCCGCGTACGCTTCTTTACGACAAGTGAGGGGGGGGGGTACACGTACACATACGCGCGTCAAGTTGTAATCACACAAGTCAAAACCAAAATTAGTTGATTATCGTATTTTGTGTGTGTGTATGTGTGTGTGTAAGCCGCTTCCCACCAATTATCCACGACCACTGCCTATCCATAGGTGTCCGTTTCTGCTGAACTGTCTCCCCTTATCTGAACAGCCATGACGATTTTCCCGCTTGCACAGCACATTACATTAAAATTGTATTACAATTACTTGCACAAACTAGAAGCGCGTATTGTTTAATTTATTTCGTTTTGATAGTTGCGGTGTTTCGCTTGGCTGAAGTATGTATTAAATTAGCATTTGTTCCGAAATATGTCCCGGCACAGTTGGCAAAGTGAAAACGGCCCGCATTCGTATGTACCCCCGAGCCATTGAAGATATGGCGTTTCAGGGAGTTCGATTTCGTTTTTGGCGATTAAAATTATCACGTAGCGTGTACGGCTCGAGAATCGATGATTGGAAAATATTTCATCATCAGCCACACACGCTTTCTTTTCGTGAACGGCCATGACACTTTTGGAAGCTCGGGGTTACTCAAATTACGTGTACGTTTTGAGGGTGGGAAATCACTTTATTCCATATGGCGTTTACAAATGTTATTTCTCCCCTCAATAAAGATATCATGAGACTCCCAAAAAAATGTGTTTAAAGTTGCAAGTTTCAATAACGTAGTGATGCACTTTACCTAGCTTATTAAAATTAGTTAGTAGGCGATAGCATGCTTCTACACCTATGCGGCTTAGTCAACCTACCGTGGTCCAAAAGTAGTTTGCTTTTTTCTTATTTTCAAGAGCTGAGTGCTTTTCGTAGTACCTGCAGGTCAGAGCCGGATGTATAGCACTATAATATGAAAAAATATTTATTTACATAGATGTGCGACAGATACTTAGTAGTATTTTTGTAACTATTTCTTTTGAAAGTATCTATTACGGGTAAATTACTAGCAATGCTACTTGAGATTTTTACGGATAATACTGATGACTGATTTTTTATAGTAATCAGTGAAATAATGAATGTACTAATTATTATAGATATATCACATTTTTCATGTAAAAGTTTCGTGACCTGCATAAAAAATAAAAATTTAACAATTTACAGAGTAAATCATGTTAATTGGAATGTATATTGTATACCTTATACGTATTTTTGAATAGTGTAATAGCGAATCACGCCTGGTAACAATGCAGTTTGTTAGCATACCGAGAGAAAATTTTCACGTGGAATAATAATCACTTAGTAAGTTAATACAGAGCTTCATATATCGATGTTAGGCTGTGCTGTATTTATGAGATATTTTTGGCTAAGCTAAAGATACAAGGGAATACGTGAAATGTCATTAAAATTACTTTCAAATCAATTTGACGAATAAGATAATTGAAACTGCACTTAATGGTACTGTAATTGACTGATATCTTCATAATAAACGTAGGTTTACTATACACTTGGACCTCTTCTATTTGTTGCATACATAAACTCTTCTTGCTAAAGTTTATTAAATTACATCATTGGCAAATGACACAGTCTTTTTTTTACAGTCTGTACGTATACACGATTCTCGGAAAAAGCAGCCATTAAATTTTTTTTGTTAGAGCGAAAAATCATGTAAGCTCATTGTATGAATTTCGAGGATTGTAAAAGTAAATAAAAACTCTTGAGTCTAGTCGCAAGAGAAAAGATCCAACTTCTTCCTCAAACGAAACTATTCACCATATATATGTTTATTACATGCGTACACTGGCATCTACATAGTCCAGAAATATAAATTTTTACTGGAATTATGTCAATACCTTATATTAGCAATAAATTTTACTCCCTACATGTACAAAAACCATTTTCCGAAGTTTATTATTGCTAAAATTTAGAGCATAGATCTACATTTTTCCATGAAAAATTGCAGATATACTTATTCACTGTACAACTTGCTATAAGTTTCCAGAAATTGTGCAATTACATTCCTACAAAAAAAGGAGTCCTCCCATTATTCGATCTATACTTGAACAAGAGTTAGTCATTCAATTATAGAAGATGGCTTAAAAAATGTGATGCACAATGAGTGTAATAAACTTTTAAACAATCTAAACTTACACCTATTGAGATTCTTCAGAAAACTCGTATTGGCTAAGAAATTAGTAAAGCAGACCTAACTGTAGCTAATCATATTGGAAAATTGATGATACACGCTTTCGAGGCAGCTAAAAAACTTCCGATATCTGCGCATAATTTTCTGTCTTCTGTTGTCACATGTAAAATAGCAGAAAATTTCAATTTTTATAGTTTCTTGGAAATTAAAGACCAGAGTTTGAATATTCAATTCATCTTACCAAGTAACTTTAGAGAATTCTTAGAAATCATTGTTCAAGCTTACCAACAAAATTTTGTAAGCTAAATTGCTTCTGCAATGGTTATTCCCTGTATACCTTACTTGTAACCCTTACCAGCTTCATGTAACTTTTTAACTTTTAAACAATTTTTTCTAAAAAACTTCAAAACATAGAATCGAGTAAAATAAACGAAATTGGGAAAAAAAGAGCCATTGTCTGCTCATTTTGATGAAAATAAATTTAACCACATGTGGAGGTAAAAAAAAGTCGCTCAAATTTTTAATTGGGGTGACACTTGGTTGGGTACCAAAACATACATAACAAATAAAAGGTAAAATTTAATTAATTTTTTTGATAATTTCGCCTTGTCCCCGGGAATGTCCCTGGATCCTATTAATATTGTTTATGTTGCAATAGAGGCAATAAAAAAGATAAATATGCCCACCTACTTGTTTCAGTAATTTCTTCCTCGTGTAATGAAACAATAACAAAGACAAGGTGCCGAAGTGGTAAAATATGAAGACGAGGGTTGGTTAGTAGGAAGCCAAGTACGCTAGCAGATAATTATCTGGAGAATCTCCTCAGAAGACTTTTTGATGTGCACAACCTCTCCCCAGTCCTCTGCAATGAGTAGAGTGATGCCTGTGGAAAAAAATGTTAAGTAGGTATGTTGATTTACTGCCTAAGACAAAAGCCATTTTATAGTCAAGTTTTTTTCTCTATATTGCGCGATAGTCGTTGNTCATATTGAAAAATTGATGATACACGCTTTCGAGGCAGCTAAAAAACTTCCGATATCTGCGCATAATTTTCTGTCTTCTGTTGTCACATGTAAAATAGCAGAAAATTTCAATTTTTATAGTTTCTTGGAAATTAAAGACCAGAGTTTGAATATTCAATTCATCTTACCAAGTAACTTTAGAGAATTCTTAGAAATCATTGTTCAAGCTTACCAACAAAATTTTGTAAGCTAAATTGCTTCTGCAATGGTTATTCCCTGTATACCTTACTCGTAACCCTTACCAGCTTCATGTAACTTTTTAACTTTTAAACAATTTTTTCTAAAAAACTTCAAAACATAGAATCGAGTAAAATAAACGGAATTGGGAAAAGAAGAGCCATTGTCTGCTCATTTTGATGAAAATAAATTTAACCACATGTGGAGGTAAAAAAAAGTCGCTCATATTTCTAATTGGGGTGACACTTGGTTGGGTACCAAACCATACATAACAAATAAAAGATAAAATTTAATTAATTTTTTTAATAATTTCGCTTTGTCCCTGGTAATGTCCCTAGATGCTATTAATATTTTTGATGTTGCAATAGAGGCAAAAAAAAAGATAAATATGCCCACCTACTTGTTTCAGTAGTTTCTTCCTCGTGTAATGAAACAATAACAAAGACAAGGTGCCGAAGTGGTAAAATATGAAGACGAGGGTTGGTTAGTAGGAAGCCAAGTACGCTAGCAGATAATCATCTGGAGAATCTCCTCAGAAGACTTTTTGATGTGCACAACCTCTCCCCAGTCCCCTGCAATGAGTAGAGTGATGCCTGTGGAAAAAAATGTTAAGTAGGTATGTTGATTTACTGCCTAAGACAAAAGCCATTTAATAGTCAAGTTTTTTTCTCTATATTGCGCGATAGTCTTTGTGGTAGCTTTGTTCCAATCGTCAAGCGATAACGAAAATATTATCTTGTTTACGAGTTTCGAATACATAGTTTAGTTTCGTCAGCAAAGATATATTGATGTCCTAATAGCTAAATAAATGCATTTCCGTGAAACGCCTCATTAAGTTTTTCTAACAATCCAGTACACGCGCGCTACTTTATAATTGTTAATTTAACACAGGCTAAGAAATAATGTGTTTTACTGTAAAAATCCAATATGGCTAACAAAGGAAAAAAAACTAAGAAAATTCTTCCCCTTTGCGCTTTTTGAAAATTAACTCATTCGAGAGAATGTTTGTATGAGCTTCTTCTCCCAAGAGTATACCTACACGTAGGGAGCCAAGAGATGAAAATAATACGTTTTACCTTACAGAAATTGACTAGCTTCCAAGGGGATAAAAAGTTGTGACGGCGAAATGTTGTAAACTCGTTGTTTGTTGGTGGTACGTAAATTACATCGACTTTCAGATCAACAGGTGGCACGTATAATATCGCGATATCAATACAAAAATTCCGAATGGAGGACATTTGCAGTAAAAGCGCCTTTTGCACGCGTATTCCTGCTATGGATTGTTATTAACATTACAATAATTATTTTTCCTAACGTCTTGGTTGCTGTTGAAACAACAACTCACCAACTTATATTCAAAAAAAGCTTGTACTCAGGTTGGTGAAACCATCATAAAAATCAACGTGACTAAGAGCGTGCAAAGTTTAGTGTTTAACTCAAGTAAAAAAAAAAAAAAAAACTTACCATAGTCGTTTGGCAATCCAAGAGGCCAATCCATCCAAAAAGTCCTGTGCAGAAATCAGGAGGAGCTAAGCGCCCGCGTGGGTAGTTGTGAGGAAGAGGCTCACTTGCGATGGCCGTGCCGGTCAGCCGAAGAGTAGACCGATCAGCTCAAGCTACGTGGACTGGTAGCCCCGCGTATGCTTCTTTACGACAAGTGGGGGGGGGGGTACACGTACACATACGCCCGTCAAGTTGTAATCACACAAGTCAAAACCAAAATTAGTTGATTATCGTATTTTGTGTGTGTGTATGTGTGTGTGTGAGCCGCTTCCCACCAATTATCCACGACCGCTGCTTTTCCATAGGTGTCCGTTTCTGCTGAACTGCCTCCCCTTATCTGAACAGCCATGACGATTTTCCCGCTTGCACAGCACATTACATTAAAATTGTATTACAATTACTTGCACAAACTAGAAGCGTGTATTGTTTAATTTATTTCGTTTTGATAGTTGCGGTGTTTCGCTTGGCTGAAGTATGTATTAAATTAGCTTTTGTTCCGAAATATGTCCCGGCACAGTTGGCAAAGTGAAAACGGCCCGCATTCGTATGTACCCCCGAGCCATTGAAGATATGGCCTTTCAGGGAATTTGATTTCGTTTTTGGCGATTAAAATTATCACGTAGCGTGTACGGCTCGAGAATCGATGATTGGAAAATATTTCATCATCAGCCACACGCGCTTTCTTTTCATGAACGGCCATCGCTGACTTTGATAAAGCTTGCCATGACTCCAATTGCACGCTTTGAGGGTAGGGAATTACTCATTCCCTCGAAGCTCTGAACTTGTTTTTTTCGTCTGGCGTTGAAAAATTTTTTTCCCTCCCCCCGAGAATAGCTGATATTGAATTTGTAGAGCGGAGGGCGACTGAAATGAATTAAAATTGAATCTCGCGCCTCTTTCCTCGGCTCTTTTTTTTCTCATCCACTTCTTTTTGTTCCACGAAAACGAAGCATAGTACGCACAAGAGAAAGAAAGAAATCGCTTCGTTCGAGTGACAATCGATTATATGTTTCGAGTAAAATTTTTTTTTTTTTTTTTTTTGAAAATAAACGAGCTCTTTTGCGCAGCTGTAAAATCGCGGAAAATTTTAATGGACTTATCGACCGTTTTCCTTTTCGTTACCGTAACGGGGAGTTTGTTTACCGTTATATGGGCAAACGGGTGCAAATTAAATTTTCTCTCGAGAAATATTCATTAATTAAATTTTGCGTGAATATCACGTTTAAATTTTCAAAACATCGCTTTTTTCTTTACTCTGGTGACCTGATATCGATTCGTTATTATAGCTGTTATTAACAGAGGCTAAAAAAAAAATAAAAATGTTTGCTTGGGCAACGAGCAAACGTGGGATCCAGTGGTGCCCATTTGTATTCGGACGAATATGAAGCCTCTTGGATGCGAAAGTCCCGGAAAGAGGAAAACGAGCCACGATTCTAATGTATACATGCATATTTGTTAATTTATACACGCGTACGAGCGATGGGTGGAATCGGTACACACACACTCGGTAGCCCAGAAATCCAACCGAGCAATAATTTATTCGACTCCCCTGTACGTATACACACGCACTGATATAATCCAATATGCCAATGGCCTGGATCCAATGGGCCGGCACTACAACCCCGCGGCAGGGGCTATAAAATTCCTCTTTTATTCCATCTGGCTTTTTCTCTTTACTCGTATAATGTATGTCGAAGGTGGGGGGTGGAGAGAGTCCGCGCGAAATTATATTCGAATACGGTCGGGGATGTATTGTTTGCATTGTCGAGAGCTGCATCGGATATGGCGATACTGACACACCCTTTCGTCGGATTGCAGCGCGCGAATTGGGAAACGTGATTTATGCGGGAGATTATTTTTTTACTTCCCCCGAAGCGCTCCGTCATCGATGGGAGTCGAAATTATTTGGCGTTTAATAAAAATCCAATAAAAGCGTATAGCGGGGGATCTTAATCGAATTGAAACCCTCTACTTTTCGGTTCTACCCATATTAATCAACACGAAATAATTGCACGATTTCCGAAAAACAAGTACAGAAAAAAAACAAAAAAGGTTCTCACATTGAGAACAAAGTGACATCGCGGGATAAAGTACATATAGCATATAGCTCGAAAATCGGAGCATCACCCCCGGGTACGAAGCGCGACTCGCCAAGCGCGCGTACCGTAAATCTTAATAACCCGAATCGTCCTTTCGCCGCAGGTGATGGCCGTTCGCCACAAACACACGTACACTCGCGAATGTGATTAATGAATCTTAAATACAAACGATCCTCGAGGGGATCGTTAAACATTCAAGCTCGAGGCGCGCGTCACCCGAGCCATTAATCTCGGTGTTAATAGCCCTTCCTTCCTATATACGGGAGGGGGTATCGTGCATACGTTTGAGCTTTGCTTTCGCCTTAAAACTTACATCGTCGACTTACATAGCGGTCGAGATTAACCGAGTGACAGAGGTATAGTGATTTTTATCGGTCGCTAAGGTTTGCTCAACGAGTACAGGTACGCGCGATTCACTTTTAAATTCCCCTTCATGTGATTACAAAAAATCATAACGCAATGATAAAGCGTGCCTCCTTATCTTAAAAGGGGGTAATGAAGGAAAGTGAATTCAGGTCGTCCTATATTAATATTAAAATTTTATTTCGAGGCAAAGAGGAAATTTGCGTGGGTGCGAGGAGAACAAGTGTCTTGATTAACGCAAAAGTGAAAATTGTCAAGTACAGAAGTGTGCTCCATGTACAGGTGGCTTAATGAGTCCCGCGATCCTCGTAAGAGACTCCACTTTGTACGAGGAAACTTTCCCCAGGATTTTTTCAAAGTCGCTGTTCTAACTCCTTCTTCGACAATGGGTCGTTAATATCGCTTACAGATGAAAAAAGTTTTCAATTTTCAATTAAAAAAAATACGGCTATGTTTGCGAGTAAATACACATATGCCACACGAACGATTCAGCGAGCGAGTTTCACATTGTCTACATCACATCCCAAATGTGCAAAAAAGCGCATACTCTTTAATTTACAAAAAAAAAAAAAAAAAAGAAAAAAAAATCTTTTGCTTCATTATCACGTTGTTCAACCCAAAACCACCAATGGCCTCTTGCAAATACGTGCAAAAATCGCGAGTCGTGCGCGCGCGCGCGTATCCACCAAAAGGAAAAATTCAGAAGCCATCATCCGGGCGGCGCATCCTCGAAAGTTTTGGCTTTTACCGCATGCGTGTGAGTGTCTAATACACACATATGTATACCTACAGAGGAGCACGTAGTGCGGGCTCTCGCAAATTGAAAGTGCTTTTCTGTTTGCTCGCCGCTGTCGGAGAGATATCGTCGCTTCTGCCGAAGGTTGGAACAGCACCGAAGTTACAGAGGCCCCACGTGAGGGTAAAAATCAAGACTAGAAATCCGACACAAAGACACGTTTCATCTATATACTTTTGTAAACTCGGATGGGATTAAAATTTCTCGAAAGAGGCACACTCACCGGGAGGGGCTCTATCACCTGCAGAGTGTACAACGCAAGCTCTCCTTGTTGTGTTCCTGCGGATTCGGAATTTATATATTATGCATCACAAGCAGGGGGGGGGGGGCGCACAATTTGGCGGCGGAAAAGCCAGACGGAGCCGAGGATGAGCTCCTCGAGACTCGCCACTGCGATATTAATACAACGAAGGGGAGGAAGGGAGGGAGGAAGAAAAAAGGAAAAGTCGATAATGGGAGGAGAGTCGGCAAATTGCCTGCGGCTTATTATATGCCACGTAGGGGGGGGGGGCTGAGGAAAAGGACGAGGGAAGAGCCGGCAGGACTCACCTATATAGGAAGGAGGAGGACGCAATATTGGTTAGCATACATTTGAATAAATTGGCGCTCGGCTGCGGCGCTTTCATTAGGCCCATACAGCCGGGGGATGGATTTTTACAAGCCCGTCCGGCCACCGGTCTGGATTATCTTTCGGAAGGGATGTTTGCGTAATCCGTTGTTCGGTGGAGGCGGCTCCCTCTCTCTCTCTCTTTTTTTTCCTCCTTCTCATCTGCCTTGATGGAAAATTTAGGTGCTCTGTTCGAATTGTTATTCTCACTGACACGTAAAAATTTTTTTTTTTTTTTTTTTTTAATAAGCAAGTCTTAAATCTCTCGTGGAGAGACCGGCTGGATGTTTTCAATTGGCGCAGGCCCTTTTTCATTATTAAAAATAAAGATCGAAGACCACGCTTTTCACGAAAAATTGCTCCAAGTTGCGTAGACCGACTCGTTAGCTGGTAAATCCTCGTTGCGCCCCAATCGAGAACAATCCAAAGCAGCCCGAGGAAAATATTTTCATCGACATACCTGTATACTCACGAGCGTAGCTAACGATGGAAGAGAGGGATGGGAAAGCTCTCTCGAGAGCAGAAAGAGAGGAGTTAAATCGATAAAGTGAGCGAAAATCGGAAGGGTTGGTATGTACACACACACACACACACACACACACACACACACCTATCAGTGACTTCTTCTTTGTCCTTAGCGGGGGTTATCCGATTCCCGGGCGACAATGAGGAGCTTTCCCAGCTTTCTATATACCACTGTCCCTTTTGCTTTCTTGCGTATGCCTTTGACGCTCGCGACGGGGAGGGAAAAAGTCGGATTCGTTTGTCGTCTTTAGAATCAAGCCGAGCTCGTGCGTACAAGTGTGTGGGTGTTGGGTAGAAAAAGAAAAGATCGTGACAAGCGAGCGTGAGAAGGAGCTTTCATTTTTATTCGTATCCCTTTTAAATCTCATCATCTACGAGATGTACATGTTAACTCGTGTGACCCTTGAAATTCCCCATCTATGTACACCCAAGCACACATTATGTATTTATACGCATACCATGTACCAATAGGCGCGCTTACACCACAATTCAATCGCTCAGAGTAAACAAAGGGTCTACGGAGATATCGAAATCTCTTGATCGGAATCGACGGTCAAACAATACCGCGGATAAGCGGATACAGGACCTGTCGAGGGAAACACTGACGAGGCCATATTACATATACATATCTTTGTTTTTTTTTTGAGCGTAAATTACCGGCGCAGTCGATGAGAAACTGTAAGAGCGAGAGAGAGTGCTGCTTCGGAATGGGATAAACAAAGAGACACAGGGATGAAGGGGTGGGGAGATGAGTGCGCTGAAATTGTGCGTGGATCAATAAATCGCACGCGCGGGGAAAGAGAAGGATAGACAGATATATATATATACCTATATGTAGTTGTAGAGCTGTGTGTGTGTGTGTGTGTGTGTGTGTACTCGCTGTTTCAGCGCTGGAATATAAAGGGAGCTTACGGGGATGCGGGTGGCTGCTACTGTTTCTGTCGTAAGTTGTCTTTCGTGAAGAGACTAGGAGGGGTCTGGAGTATAAGGAAGGAAGCGCGCCAAAGTCAACCGATGCGACGATAAGGATTTAGGAGGGCGCGCTCTTTTTCGGTGGTGAGGGTCCCGTACTCTCTCGGGGGGTCTTGAGCTTTCCCCAACCCCCTGCTACAGCCTCTCTCCTGTACAAACGAGTAACGTTTGGATACATGATGTCGCTGCGACTCTCGTCGACGGACATCGGCCAAGATGGCCATTCGGTATATAGTCGCGATAACGCACAATATCGCTGGCAGTGCAAACCAAGGGTGTAAGAAAAAGAGCATTGAGTCTTCCTTTCGGTGGGCGTTTGTTTTCATGTGTCACGCGTCTACTCAGTTTCGTTCTTTTTTTACTGGAATCCAACAAGATATACCGCTGACCAATGTACCTTTTCTATGTACATACGGCATCGGCGCGAAAACGATTTATGACCATCTTTATTAAACAGCCATCATTTCTTGGGCAGGTAAATTGTTTGTTTCACCTTTAAATGCGTATTTTTACTTTTTAGAATATTTTTGACGGTGTATTGTACAATGATGCTCGATGTGCTTCTGTTAAACAAATAAAACTTGAACAAATAAAAATTCTTCAAGTATTTATGAAATGGTTGTTTTTAAGTTTGTTTTTTTTTGTTCCAGTACACGTGTATGAAAATATGCACTTACACAATTTGTGGTTAAAGTTTACTTTCACATTTTTTAAATAAACTATATTCGATTGAACCATACGACGGTAGGAATGGTTTTGTCAACGTTACGTGCTCTTTCTGGCAGAGTTTCGGCATTGGAGAAGAAGAGACTGATGCTCAGAAGTTTTTTGTTTTTTTCTACTTAATCACGTAAGATTTTTTTTCGCCATCAAATGATACAAAGAAGATACATCGATCGGACGCTTTTAACTGAAAAAAATGTTTGGCTAATCAATCCCGACTTTCGAGACGGCCTTGATCCAAATCTAATTGTTTCCCTTAATTCTGTTACACAGTATTTTTCTTCCAAGTCCTAAAGAAACATTTGTTTTGGTAATTCAATCCCTCGAGCGGTGGGGGTTTTTCAAGGCTTGTCACCGGACAATCCAAAAAAACATGCAGTAAGACAAAATAAAAATGATATGGTTGTTCACCGCGCACAACGTTATTTGCGAGGGGCTGTGCACTCTGAAGTCTTCGAAAGACATCGAATGCCTTACAAAGTCCTTTTTTAATGACTTCAAGCTACAGGCACTCTTGAAGTCCTAATAAAACACCAAAAGTCTTTTCCAAGACTTCTAAAGACTTTGAATGACTTTTTTAATGACTTCAAGAGCGCGCAGCCCCTCGGTTATTCGCACACATTAAATTTCATCTTTCAAGCGAGTCCAAAGTCCAGTATACCTTGACCAACGCCAATCCCATTCCCCACCGAATACCTCCCCCCCCCCCAGTGGACGTCCACATTATTTTTATGCGGCACACGCTGCGCCACCGTCACCCCGCACACATGCACGTGGAAAAAAAAAAGAAAAATCGCTTTTCCAGCGATAAAAGAGCATCACCAGAGTGCCAAGAGGTCGTCTCGCGTTTATTTTCTTCATCTCCCTGCGTGCACCCCCAAAGCACGAGTGTTCCGTGCCGTGCCGCTAACGAAGCTAATAGCAAAAATGACTAGCAACGCTGCCGATGCGCGCACACGTATACACACACACACACCTGTACCCGGGAAAGCCATCCAAATATACCCACGAGAGAGAGAGAGGAGGTGTTATCTCGTGCAATCAACGGTGCGCGCGTGTGTTACTCCATTTAATTTATTCCGCAGGAGTCGTCTTCGTCAAGGGGACCATACGTATATGTACGTGCGGCATTGTATATCACGCGGTGATTGTCGGGAGTAATTATCACGCCAGGTATGCGCAGTCAACGCGGAAATTGGAGCACAGACGCGATCTGATTATCGTTACGGTATGTATACGTACATGTATATGGCTCTCGAGCGATATCGACGTCTTGGGAGAAGTTTCGAGATCGCAGTGGAGGAACTTGGTGCTCGAGTTCGCCATGCGGGTATATACGTTGGCTTGCTTGAATTATAAAGTTGCCAAGTGCTGTGGTCGGCATTTTTTCATTATAGATGGCCCAGCCACTTGCTTGGACCATGTGCCATTACATGTGCTGTATCGTAAGGATGGAGCTTTTCTTCTTACAATACAATCGAAGTTTCAAGCATTTACGGCATGAAGTACCATGGCTGTATGCCACCATTTTTATTTCGTTGGTACATACATTTTTTTTATATTTTGTAACTGCGCAATCTCGGTATTCTAACTGGAGACCATCACTCGATCATATACGATTACCTTATTTCTGGGTGGGTTGCACTTTTGGTCGTACGAAAGAGTTTCCGATTTGGTTGAAAGTAACTCGTACGTATCGGCATTTTTCCGGGGTCGTTGTGTAGCAACCTCGAGACGTTTTTTTTTCATTTCGTGCCCATTTAATGGTAAATTTGCAATTCCTCACGAATGGTCCTCAACGGTGCGTTTCCCATTCGAGAACCAATAAAACATCCCTAAATCTAGAAAAGAACCACCCCACTCTCCCTCCGATCCCACGTACACCCCACTCCGAGCTCAATTTCAGCCGAATAACGAAATCCACGTGTATACCCTTTGCTCCGTAAAATACGCTCTCGCGAGAGAGCCTGAAAATGTTGAGCGAGCGATTATGGAAAACGAAAGCAAGTGCAGGAGAAACGGGAGCAGATAGTTGGCGCGAGGAAAAGACTTATGGGGCGAGGGGATTGCGAAAAAAAGCAGCTCGCGCGGGGATTACGCGCTGGAGGGCATGCACATGGGGGGGCAGTGGAGGAAAAAAAAAAAAAAAAAAGCTTGATTTATTTACGCCCTGCCTGTGTCATGGAATTGAGGGTGGAGGGTGGGGGAGTGCTCTCTGGTACGGTTCTTCTTCACCTATAACATTATGTCTTTCTCGCGTTTGATTTATCAACCAAAACGGCATTACCAGAGTTTTCACGGTCTTTCCTTAATGTCTACGGACACTTTGGAACATTACCGCTCCAACGGCGTTTGCGGATGGGCGTTATTTTTCAGTGACTCTTTGCTGTCTACTCTCCAAATTTTGAAAACGTCATAACTGTCACAAGTATACACAACCTTCTCAAAATACCAAACGTACGCTATTTGAACAAAGAAACGGGTCATTTCACTACATTTGAAAGCTTAATACTCGTAACATATTTTGAAACAGCGAATATTCACTGTGAAATGGTAAAAGTTTCCACTAAGGTTTCATTGTTTCAATCAGTTGGTTGCTCATAAAATTACTTGAAAAAATTTACAGATTTAGAACGTACATCGACTGGGCGAAAAATAGGCGATACCCTCGTTTAACACTATTTCTAGAGAGCACGTCACCCGTTCGATCGTACATTTTATTATTCCGACGAAGAGTAAACAAACGTACGACGCATCAGCTCTAAATAATCGATTAACAAACTGTCCAAGTTATTCAACCGAATGTCCCTTTACTAGCACGCGTCATACGTCACGAATAAAATTTAGTTTTTTTTTTTTTTACACGACATCGCGCACATATACACGGACAGACAGAGGAGCGTCACAGCCCTGCCAAACGCAATTACGCAGCCCCGAGGACTCAGCGTCGCGTGAAATCGGAATACCCACACACGAGACTGGAGTGGGTGCGCTTATACAAATCAATCAGAGATATGCGTGTGTAGGAAAGAGAGGAGGGTATATAATACTCGAAAACAGCGTATCCACAAATTGCTCCGCAGCAGCTATATATACGCGGGAAGGATGAGCGATTATACGAAGGATTAGTCGCGCTAGTATACCCCTGTATGTATAGGTTGGGGAGCGAAGGGGGCCATTACACGAGTTCGCTTATCCATTATAACGTGGATTTCTGGTGTACTCGGCCTGTACGGATCAAAGTGTATATATATGGTACATCGCGTTTTGTAGCAATAAGGAATAAAAAGTAAAAGTGTATACCTTCCCTTTGCGACTCTATAATGGCGTACAAAATGTCCAATTAACTTGCCGCAAAATTGAGTATCGAGCGGTTTTCCGGTTCCCCCGTCTACACGTTTCTCTTCTCTCAATCGTTTTTTTTTTTTTTTTTTTTTTTGTTTTCAGCGTCGCCGGGTCGCCAAGGTTCGGCCAGCAGAAAAATCTGGAGTGGCGCCAGCAATTCCACCAAGGGGGGGGGGGGGAACGAGCGAAAGGGGGAGCTTTTTCCATAGAATTTTTATGGATTCATATACACACGGGCGCGCGCTCGTCGTCCGACAACCCTCCCGGCCGTCCCTCCCGCGTGTGGGCGAATCTCGGCCCGAATCGCTCGGCGCATTATTAATACCCTTTTCTCTGCCGTTGTGCCCGTGTATATATATACATACACCTACACGCGTTGGGATGAATCTCGTGTCACTGCGGCCTGTTTGGCGAACGACCCGACTTTTAGGGAGTCCATCGCAGTACACGATCGTTATGGATTATTGAGGAGCAGCCCCCCCCCCGAGTTTTTTGGACCATACTGCGGCTATGGTATACGAAGCTCAACTTCATTAGTCTATACGGCCGCGAGCCTTTGTCCAACTGCGAGCGAACGAAAGAATGACTTTTTCCGAGCACAAATGAAATATGTATGGTGTGTGTGTGTGTGTTCCATCGTTTCGGCTTTTTAAAGGACAAGTTTGATGAAAACGTCGATGGTACAATACGTTGTCGGCGAAATAGTTTCTATGGATAAAGTTATTGCAATTTTAATCAAACAATCTCACGACCCTTGGAACATTCGACCTCGTGTACGGCTCATCTTATCATTTGTACTACGTATGATAAAAATACCTACGAATTAAGTGCTTCAAAATCGGCAATTTTTGCATAAAAATAGTACAAAAGTCTCCCACTCTTTTTTGTCAACTTATAACATAACAATAATAATCCAGTAACACGGACACGGACATTTCATAAGTTATGAGACTAATACATGTTAGCCGAAGAAATATCTCTCCATAGCTCGAATGAGTATACAGAGCCAGTTGCAACATCTGACGCAAGGGTATACTTCTCGTGCCTCATACGTATTATAAAGGTACACAACCACAAATGCGCATCGTGTAAAAAACAAAATTGAATATTTCGAAACGAGAGCACATCGCTTTGTAAGTATATCTATGTGCGAGCGATGCAAATGCGGGCTTCCGTCAAGAGTGACGCGAGAGTGGGATAGTGCAGCGGAGGGCTCGTGTATAGTCGGTCACGTCGGGGTGGGGGGGGCGAGTATATTATATAGTGTTCGCGACAGGGCTTCTTCCTGTATACGCCAACGATGCCCCGTGTGAGGGGGATCACACTGATGGAGATGATAGCAATTTGCCGAGCTGTTCACAGGCGCCGGATCTCTTCCTCTCATCTCAGTGGTAGAAAAACTGTGATGTAGCCTCACTCGAGGAGTAAATTCGGACGGTTTAAGGATTTTTTTACGCGGTGTGCGTTTGTGTTGTCGTGTAACGCAAATGCGAACTCAGAGAAAGGGACGAGAAAAATCAGCGTAGGGACACATGTCACTTTGTCTAGATAACAGGGCAGATAGAAGAGCCACTCGACAAGTACAGAGTGACTTTACTACTTCAATATTTATAAATGTATCAACGTGCGTGGGTAATCGCGGGCTTGACTCTGAGGAAAACATGAATGATGAAAAATTAAAACTTCAAACGACCGTATCTCTGCAAATCGCGCAGATGTCAAGAAAAGAACATTAGTTCGGGAATCAGCGAATTAAAAAAAAAAAAAAACTTTTTCAATTATATACTTTCAATACTTTTATTGACACTCTATTATCTCTTTGGAGAGTAAATTATGACCCACAGAATATGTGGAAACCATATCTGGCTTCGGTCTAAGGACATTATTTTTGGATAGTGAAAAATTTAATACGCTCTGTATCTCCATAATGAATGCAGGAAAAAAGACGACACTTCGTAATGAAATAATTCCAAATATTTTTTACATTTTTTCAAATGGTTGGTCTTAGCTACACTTTACTGATAACTCAAAAAAGCCTGTATTATGTATAAAATAGTTTTACACAGAACAGTTCAAGGCCAATGTTGGCAAAAAATGCGTTGTACTCTCGCTGCCAAGCTCTCACGCTCGAAAATCGTAAATCCTCGAAAAAGGGGGAACTTGGAGGACCAGCTGTTGGAATCGCGTCGGCAAAGAAATATTGAAAAACATCGTATGCGACTCGAACAAAAAGTCGTCCCACTGATGCTATAGAGCGCGGATGTGTATGTGCTGCGTTAATCGCTTCCAGCTTGTGTACGGCTCTTTCCATTGCTCCCCTTTTCCGTCTTTCTTTGCTCGAGTTTTTTTTTTTTTTTTTTTTNGCATACCGAGAGAAAATTTTCACGTGGAATAATAATCACTTAGTAAGTTAATACAGAGCTTCATATATCGATGTTAGGCTGTGCTGTATTTGTGAGATATTTGAGTGGGGGTAAAAATCCAGAAACTTAATAATTCCGAATCATAAAAATGCCGAATCATTTTTAACTACGAAATCGAAAATTCCGAAAGCCACTGTGCAGAATATTAAACAGTAGAAAAGAACTGTACCGAACAATAAAATAACGGAGTATAGAAGTCCCGAAAATATATTTATTAGAAGTGGAAAAACAAGAAGTGTCGAGTAAAGTAAACGAAAATACCGAATTATCTTCTACAGTGTTCGAACGATTCTTTCATCTCGCAATTAGCATGAAAGAACGCTTTGTATCAAAAATCATCAAGAGAAATAATAAATAGTAAGTATAAACATTTTTATTTCAACTTAAACGATAACTATTGTCTGGCAAATATACCTGTAATTTAGAATTATGTAGATAAATTTCAAAGTACGTGTAGGGCAAGGCAAGTGCATAACTATTAAGTAATCAAGAAAAATTTGCAAAATATTTTCTCGTTTTGTTAAAATAAGCCAGTTTTTATTATTCGAAAATTCTGTGCTTTACACTAATAATCTGGGTATGTTGTCTTTTACATCGAATGGTGTTTTATGATATATTTACTTGACAAAATAAGTATTTTTTTATTAGTTTTCGAAATGTAAAACGATTAATATCACACTACAGTACACACAATATACTACACACTAATCTGCTCTTCTCATAGACGCATACCCATACCATGCCCCTTATATAAAACAAAAAATGCACCTGGGGTTCGATCGAGCACTTCTATATCGCGATCGAGTTCAAGTTTTGACTGTCACATTTCCTTAAATGTTACATACCTCCCCTCTCGCAAGTAAAGTGACAGTCAAAACTCGAAACCAATCGCGATATCAAAGTGCTCGATCGAACCCCTGGCTCGGCCGTGGGGCCACAACAGGGAGCTCGAAGCTCGAAACCTCGAATTACTGCTACTGGTATGAAGCGGGCGCAGTGTAAACTACTGTACTGTGTAGTTGCCTTATTACCTTTCTCTCTCTAGCGTATATAAGGTAAGTAGCAGATCT
>NW_019379523.1:3298273-3340696 GCF_000648655.2 Copidosoma floridanum | reverse complement strand
AAAAAAAACAAGGACCATAAGTCTGGCGCACCTGTACGATATTAAAATGACGTGTATACCTATACACGCGTACAATAATCAGCGTAAAACCGAGAAGAAGTTGCAAGGGTAAGGTGTACGAACCTTTTTAGACGTTGCGACACAAACAGGCCGAGCGATGCAGTAATAATCCGAGTATATCGATGGGGTTGAGGCGAATGAAAGAGGTAATCGTTAGTCGACGCACATACCGCGCGCCCGTGATTATATTCCGATCCATCAGAAACGCAAACGCAATTGGATGTGATGTGTGTATGTGTGTGTGTGTGCATGACGGTGTTGGTGGTAAGTATAATATATGGATACAAAGGTCTAAACAACCAGTCCTCCGAGACTTTAATAATGATACACAGACGGAGAACAAGGGAGAGAGGGATCGGCAATAAACACAGGTTCAACGGAATAAACGGCAGATAATTAGCTGTACGCGGCACACGTATTTGTTGTATACCTATGTATTATACCTGTAACAACGCTCTCTAGAAAACCATAGTCTCGGTGCATATCGGTATGGTACGAGAGAGCCGTCGTCGCTAATAATCCCAATGGCGGGCCTCTATTGTCAGGTACAGAGCCAAAGGCATATTATATACCTGTACGTGTATATACATACTATACAAGTATTACAAGGAAGGGGACGTGGATCGTGATACGAGAGAGAGAGAGAGACGCCGCGTGGATTGGATATAGTAGTGATGTAGTAGTAATAAAATGCCACGTGCACGCGAGGAGAGGAGAGCTGCACATAAGCGAAAGTACCGCACCGATGAAGCAAGGTGTATATATAGATAGATTATACGTACGCAGTACCCATACACGAGCAGCTGTATAGGGCGAAGGGAAAGAAAATCTTATTAGTTTCCTTCTGCCTCATCGGACAACTTATGCGATGGGACACTCTTCGTTGTGTGTGTGTGTGTATGCGTCGTACACCCCCCACCCACGACGGCGAAGAAGAAGGAAGAAGCTTTTATGCCGCGGCCTTTTTAAAAGTACCCGGGATTTTCAGCCCCCTTCCAGCTCTCCGCAGCCCACAGCCATCAGGCCGGGCTTTTTTTTTTTTCTTCTTCTAGTTCTCCGAGGGTGCGAATCTGATTCGGAACGCGTGGCTGAGTGCGGCGGTACATATACGAAGGCAAAGGGGAATCGTAATTTTTTAGCCGAGGATCCGGGACGCATTGTGCGCGCGTGCATATATAGGCGCGGGTAGGTATATACTCTTTCGCTCTCTCGTCTTCTGTGTATAAGGTATACATGTATACATAGGAGGAGAGGAGGTGCGCACTTTGCTCCGGTCGAGTGTGCTTTTTTCGCTCCTCGGCGTCGCGTGTGCATGGGATCGGCGAGCGCGAATTTGCTCGTGAATGGAACGCCGTGCCACCCTGACAGCCTTTCTTTGTACTCCTTACCCCACCTCCTCTCCTCGTGACTTTTTTTTTTTTTTTTTTTTTCCTCTATCGAGCGAAAAAAAAAATTGTTGGTAAATTTCTTAATTACATTTTAACTTCAAATGGACAAAAATGAGCCGAGAAACTTCTGATTGTCGTTGTAAGGTGATGAGGTGACCAATCGTAACTACGTAAGTGTATACCCACATATATGGGATTACAACAAAATCCAAACCATTAATTAACTCATGCATTTATTCTTCACAGGTGTATTCACGCAAGTTAAACATGGAATATTGTGTCTATACATGTAAAAAGCAACTATACATATGGTTAATCTCTAAAAAACCAGTCAATGCGACTATACAATATGTTGTATTTATTTGTAACAATTTGTAATGAATGAGAAAAGGCCACATTTTGTGAATCATCTAAAATTTATATATATATGTGTGTGTGTTTTTTTTGTTGACAATTGACTAGTATAGTTTCAGATAAAAAAAACAATAGCTGTCAAACGTCAGTATTTTTGAAAATGTTTCTACAATGATTGAAAATGTAGAAACGTAAGCGTGACACGTTAGCATCCAGGGTGACCATTGTTTTTTTGGTGTAAATATTATGCTACTTCCCAAGCGGCGTACAAAAAAAAAAAAGCTTTGATTTAATTTTAACAACGAAAAACGTTTTTCATGGAATCTCGCATCCGTGCGTATGTATGTATAGGTATCAAGGAAGAAGAAAAAGAGACGGACGAAGGCGCGACACTCGAATCACGTACTTATATTTACGTGAGAGCGAAGGGAAGAGAGGCTGATAGACGGGCGGATACGGGTGGATGGACACTATATATATAGTCGCGCGTACGTGTACGGCGATGACGATGGCGAGGAATGCAAGTTCGGAAATAAACTATTCAATAAAAAAAAAAAAGAAAGTATTTGCTATATGAATGCATTATTTTTGAGGAAACATGCGCCACCAGGTACTACTATTGTTTCAATTAAAAAAAAAAAAAAAAAAAAAAAAAAAAAAAAAAATTGAAATCAAAAGTCACAATTTTACTTGCACGGTGTAATACACGTATATAAGTTACCTGCGCTTTATACACGTATACATATAAATATACAAGTCTGTACCTATACCGAGGGGGGCTGCGTCCAACTAAATTTGGAAATCACGCGAGCGAGAGACTCGTGGTTCCCCGTCTTCCTCACGTGCACGTGTGCATTGTTGCTCGAGGAGTTGGCCGAGGGAGGAAGAATAAGTATATATGTATACATATATATATATAGAGATCGAGAGGAAGTCTTGCGCCTTTTATTCAAGCGTATACCTATAATGTATATAAACCGCAACCCCCCGCTCGAGCGTCACGCACAGATAATGCTTATATACATATATTATATATACTCCTATCGCACGTGCAACGCGTGCGTATGTGCGTGTTATTAAAGGCGCTATTGTACTAGCATTATCAAGTGCAGTATATATACAGCATAGCTCGTTAATGCGCATACAGAGCACGACTCTCTTTGCTTTGCGGGCACGTTATTCCTCGTGTACCATATATAGGCTTGCTTTGATAAAAATAATAAATCAATGTTTTGGCGTCATCGACGCTTACCTTACTCTTCGCCTTCTCCTTCGTTTAATCATTAGTGCTTGCACTTTTGTATATAGGATATGGGTTGTTTTTGCCGGTCAAGTGACCCAAAGAGCTGCCCATTGACGATCGACAACCCCAATTGGGAAGGTATCTTTCTCTCATCTCCGTTCGACGATACTCAAGTACAATAATTGTATGCTCGCGATGGTAACAACGCCAATGCAAATCGAGTCCGAGAAGTTGTACACTTTGAACCTGCAGCCCGTACCGATTATTCTTCCCCTTCGAGCTCGTAAATATACCCGCCAAAGAGGGGGGGGAGGGAGGGACCAAAAATAAATAATTACACAGTTATCGCTCGTTGGCCTCCCTTTGCTCTCGATCGAAATCCCGAAATAGCTATATCAACCAGAGTGCACACAACATACACGTGGGTATAGGCTCACATCTTATCCATATATATATATAACATAATATATACTGTGTAGCGATCCACTGCAGGGGAGCACTTGTATATATATATATAAATATGTGCTTATGAAGTGCAGCAACCCCTATCTGTGACACTGTTTCCTAGCTATATATAGCTACTCTTGAAAGGGGGAGTTAAAAGACCGCTGATGAGCACCCACTATACCTCCCGCAGCACAGTCAGACAGACACGGACAAGCGAGTTGGTAGGTGTAACGCATCAGCATCCATATACAATTTAAAACGCTGAATCCGCATTAACAGCACTACAATGGGATAGCTCAGTGCCGTGTAAAAGTACCGTGCAGAGAGAGAGAGAGAGAGAAATGGCACTCAGGGTCGAGAGAGCCGGCGCTCCAGATGTACACGTATATAGAAAGAGAAGGGGCTGTGTGGCGCCTCCCTTTTCCCTCTTGCCCTCCATATAAACTTGTGCTACTGTACATACACATAAAGAGCCAGAGGTAAGGGGACTCACTCTCTCAATCTCTTTCTCTTAAAGCTCGTTTTAATTAAACATTTCTTTTTTGCGCGGGCGTCGAACGGGGGGAGAGGGCCCAGAGATTAACCCAGATAAGTATACCGTGCCATACATTTACGCCGCTCTCTCTCTCTCTCTCTCTCTATATATATATATATATACATATATACGTATTTACACTCTAATGCAGGTGGTACAACTGCATGTATACGTATACTAGCTTGTACTTACGGAGCTCCGTTGCTGCAGCGGATTTACGAGCGGAAGAGCCGAGGTAAAGAGCCATGAGTGTTTTGCTTCCCCACCCAACCCCCTGTGACAGTGTTTGTAATGGACTGGTTAATTCGGTATGTTGCGTCGCGTCGCGGAGCCGGGGGGAAAAAAATACGCCCTTGACGCAACCTTTTTCTATCATCCGCAGCGCAAAAATTTTCCCATCGACGATCGTCCAATTTAATCCGTAAGATATACGCTCAGGGTGTGGAGATCTACGTTGACTCGGTTTGAGCGCAGCCTCTTTCCTCTGTGCCTATATATTATTATATACGTGTATATACCACTAGCATCCGAGTCTCCGGCATCTTCCAAAGCCGGTGACGCTTACCCGACTATATACCACCCCTCGGTGTAACTTCTAATCCACTTCGCGAGGACTTTGCAGTTTGCTTTACGCCTTTTTGCTGCTAGAGCAAGTACTGTATATTTTCGGGACGGGACTCTCGATCCCCCTCTCTTATCTGTTCCACGTCGCAATATTTTCAGCGGGTGGCTTTGCAAAAATCTTTACAATACCGGATGATGGAGGAGAAAAAAAAAAAAAAAAAATGATCAATTTGTGCGCGCATTGAACGTTGTAAATTATATTATATTGGTACGGACGTGCAATTGAGAGCGATGATACATTACGGTAACATCCCACTCGGCAGGAAGCTCGAAAGAAAAAACAAACAGACCGATGTATCCCTTGATACTCGAGTGTATAATCTACGTGGGGAGCGAACGCTCGCTATGTACGTATATAGACGCGATGAGCCACTCGAGATAATATACCCGCGCTCCCACAGTGCACTGCACAAATGTATAATATGGCACATAAGTGCAGAGATCAATTCTTCAAATGCCGTGCAAAGTGTGCCCTCGTGTATACATATACATACACATATTGTAGCGGTGCAATGTAAATTAGACCCTCTGTAGATGAACGAGCGAGAGAGACAGGAATGAAATGGTTCGAGTGCCCTGTACCCGCTAATGCCCGAGTAAATGTAACCATCACGCGTGTTTACTTGAACTTCACCCTCTTTTTTTCTAGATATCGTGCAAACTGCGCGTACACACGTACGCGTCCCGCTGACCCAGTGTTTGTTTGTTTGGCTCGTCTATCCTTGACAAATCGCGTGTATCTTCACCCAAAGTCACCCCGAGTCATCCGTCATCGGGTAGATCTTACTCATTTTCGCGGAATCAGAAAAAGAAAAGACAGATATCGTACATATACACTCGATGCCCGTGGATCGAGGACATTAGTTATACGAGGGGAGTGAAAAAAGGGGTCCTCGTTCCGCCACCAACCATACGAGGACTCTGATTTTCTCGCGCCAACTTTGCGTTGTAGTGGTCCTCCGTTCGGTAACCGTCCGATGAAAAGTGACGCGCGCATAGAAATCTCGCCGAAGGGGTGCCCGTGTGAGATAATCTTGTCAGGGACGAGGGGGGGGGGGAGGGGCACGCATCGCTCTACCCCATCACCCGCTACTCTTGACGCCCGTTTCATGATATACACGCTCGGGGTATATTAAAAACACAAAACGGACTTTGATTCGATCGGGGGGAGAGGCAGCGTCGACTGTATCGATATAGCTGCCTCGGAATGCGACAGTTCCCACTTACAGGCCAAAGGGGTGAGCTTTTACACATCACCATACGGGTATGGGCTATTTAATTTCGGCGCTCTCTCGACTCTATGTACACATTATATTATTACGTAGAATTGGAGTACACGGGCGTGGTTCTCGATCAATCAGAGATGATGGTGCCTCGCGTGCAATGGTTATTGTGTTTTCTGATCCGTCATCGCCCCCGTCAAATCAATCATACCCCTTCACCCCTAAAACAATGTTTTACGAGCGAACGGGCGGCGCGCGTAACTCGATATGGAAATCCGCGGGGAGACTAAACAGATGAGCAAATTTACAACATACTCTCGGCAGCGTTCGATCCATCATTAAACAGAGAGCCATCGAAGGGGGGGTGGGGTGGAACTGTACCGCACACGCACAATGTACTGCAACCCGATTCAGCATTCAAAACCCACCTCCGAGCACACGAGCTCAAAAATCGCACATGGACGCGAAGGCGTGTATATATATACATAAGCACGGAGGCAAGGCTCTTTGGGTGATAAACAAAGCCACCCCCTCGTGCACGCGTTTTCGGCGCGACCCCTCGACACACACACGCAACCGTAAAAAAATAGTGTGTGCGTGTGTACACGCGGCGCCTGCGCGAGCGACCGCGTGCCGGTAGCGGGTGGCGGGGTGTAGCGCCGAGGTCGCGGCCAGTGAGCCCCCGGCTGGTGCGCCGCTCAGTCGCTCCGCAGAGCTCGTCGCGCTCGGACACGTCCTTTTACATCGGGATCCCACCGTGTGTAGTACTGCTCTCGGAACTTGTCCTTTTTTCGCATCAGCACGGACTAGTGGCTTATTTTTTTCGCTTCCCTCGTCTGGCAACCCTTTCTTTATTTCTTTCTTTTTTTTTTTTTTTTTTACATTTTGTTTTTTCTGCAAAACCATTCGAGTGCCAAGAGACGGAGGAGTCTTACGTGGACGCTGACGCCGTTCCGGGGCTGCTGAGACTGCGGCCGTTCTTGCAGACTCTGGAAAGGTGCTTTTTTTTTTTTCTCCCTTCATCCCCATTTGTATGCCCCGCGTAGCCGTACTGCGGTATACACATCCCCCGTAAACGCCGTCCTCCGTTTTGTACTTTCTCCGTCTCGGGGATTAGCTCCGTTGATTTATACCAGGGGGATAAATATGATTGCCAGTTTCGGGGGGAAACATCACCCTCTCGAGAGAAGAGGGGCTTACCGTCGTTCGCACAAAAATTGAGTTTTCGTCATTTCTCACGTACGCGACCCACACGCGAATCCATCTCGATAAATCACATCGCTATCAATCAGCGCGCGCGTGTGTATTTTCCACGCCACCGAGATCGTGACGCGTGACGGGAATCGTTTCGTAGCTCGCGCCCACACCACGTCGGATCGTGTACAAAAATAACACATTTGCATTTACACCCCCCCCCCCCATCCCCTCTACGAGGTGATTCTCGTACCTGGTGTATCATGCGAGTGTTTGAAAAACAACAACAACAACAACAACAACAACAACAACAACAACGAGTGACTCAAACGAGCGATCTCGGAGTTTTTGCCGGCAACTCCCCCCCCCCCCCCCGAATAAAAAGGAGGGACTGTCGGTGAAAAGCTCGTGAGCACGTTTTTCGCCGGCACCCTTTCGCACAGCCAGCTGTACACGAATACACGATAGGGGATAGGCCGGTCGTTCTTCCCCGCGTGGAGTTTCATTTTTCGCGAGATCGATCCCTCCTGTGTGTATACCCTCCGACCGATGCTGACTCGTACACTTTTGGTATACATACACATACACACAAGTGCGACGTACATAGTGACGGACGGCTGGGGCGGGGGTTCTTTTCATCGCGGGCGGAGGGGAGTGGAGTTTGTTGGCCAAGAGATGGGTTGAAATTGCCACTGTGTGCGTGTGCAAGTACAGTGAGTTTCAAAGCGTATACAGATATATAGGTACGTGTGTAAATGTACGTGCCAAGCGGGAAGCGAGGGAGGATTACAGTGGCGCGTTTTAGGTCGTCTCGGGGAGAGAGAGAGAGAGACGATTGGAATTTTGTCGGGAGGGGATCAAATGTTATTAGTAAGTTTGATGCGGTAAGTGGTAGCCGGGCGTATACGACTGCCGGTTGAATTTATTCGATGATAAGACCGAAGGGATTTTAAGGGGAGAGGCAGATGGGACGGGGGTGGGATCGAGATTTCCTGGACTCGGATTCCTTTGTGCGAACTAATTGAGGATCATCCGTGATTAGGTTTGCTGCCGTGGGTGCGATAAAATATCTGTTTGATGTGTTGTTTGGGCTGTTTTTTTCTTTTTTATTGGATGTAGGTTTTCGTAGATCAAATCTAGGATTATTGAAAGTAATGCTGACGCAGGACTCGGATGAACCTGTGTAGATTTCGACTCAAATAATCAGTACAAGATTTGAGAAAAAACATCCAATTTCACGATTTTCATACTTCAAAGAAGAGCAGTTTATCCCTGAAACCCCTAATGTTTCAATTACCCTAATGTTAAATAATGTACCGTATAATAATCGTTGCGAAAAAGGACCAATGAAACCAATGAAGAGTCTTATTACATATAAAAAAAAAAAAAAAAAAAAAAAATCGTCAACCGCAAGAGCAACGCGAATCTAGTTGGCGTCAAGCGCCCACGGGGTACGAGTAAAGATTCCAAAAGTTCCAGCGAGTCTTTTTACATCCACGGAAGCAGGGGACGGAGGGTTACCTCAAACACACGAGCATCGCGTCCCACGCGCATACGTACAAAACGGTGGCTGAATTAAGTAGAGCGAGTTTTTGCGGGTAAGGCTCTCTCACTTCTTTTTCTTCGTCCTACCCCTCCCTCGGCGCTCGTACATCAAACTACGGCCCCGTGCAGCAGGTGCACGTGATGATTCGTTTTCTTCCCTCCCGCCCGTGCCTGCAAAAGCTCATACACACGCACACGTATGGCGTATCTCCCTTGACGACCCCCACGGGTTTTGGCTGAATATTGGCTCGGAGGGAGACGGCCAGTGCTTCGCCACCCCCCAACAACTTGGCGCCAACTGCGAGCAAGACAAACGCGCCGGGGCTGGATATTCCTCTCTCTCTCTCGTGTGTTGACACGTTATACACCCTGCACGGGTGGATTGATTTTCGGGCGTGTATTGTCCTATGCGCGCAACTGTACTTTCAATGCACTGGAGGAGCACTCGAAATGCCACGTGCGCCCGATTGGCTGGTAAATTACGTTGGACAATGCGGACCTGATGAACGATGATTTTTATGCCCCGTGAAACGATCGTCGCTTAAAAGTATGGGGTACAAGGGTAGTTTGGTCAAACGCCCTCTCATCCGGAATCGCGAACACCCGCGTGTACCTGTGCAATATACGTAAAATTTCACGTTCACATACAAGTACGATGTACATGCCCCGGAGCCGATCGGCCGAGGAAAGTGGAAAAAACAAGAGGCAGTTATGGGGCTTTAGCTTTGAAGGGAACAGCCGATCGTACGGTCCCTTGTTCGCGATTTTTCTCGATAGTTTCGCGCTTTTATATATAGCCTCCGCGCGAGTCGAAAAAGAATGGAGAGAGAAAAGAGAGAAGAGAGTAATATCGGCATAAAACCCCCTCCTTGTACTGCTCCTTAATGTGATTTCCGCTCACAAAGAAAAGACGGCGCCGGGAATATAAAGCAACCCACCGGCTGTGGATCGATACGTCCTGTATATGTATATGTATACCCTATAGACGCGCGAGAGGTATATTGTCGAATATATATACAAGAGCTCGTGTAGCGAAGAAGAGGAGTATGACGAGAAGGGGGGAGGGGGACTTTTGCAACGAGATTACATGCACACGTGTCGCGGCGAACTCCTCTTTGACGCGTCGTAAATTTTAGCTATACGCGAGTGAGAGAGCTGTAGGACCTACCTATGCACACGTATAGGCTCTGGTGTGTCTGCCAGCTGGCCCCCATTGTTCCTTCCTCGAGCTCAACTTGTCGTCGACGCGAACACATACTGCCTCAATGACGAGGCTCTCCACGTATAATTGGCCAGGATCAATCTGTACAGCTCTTACGTGTAATCATACTTTTCGACACGAGACTTGCATAAGATTATCAAAGTGTCATATGCTATACAGTTAAAAGTGAATCTCTGATGAAAAAAAAAAAAAAAATCCTTTTAAACGCAAACATTGGAGGGAATGGAAAAGGGTGTTTTCTGCACGCGGTCGCGGGGTGACGATATCCCGGATGATCTCTGCAGGGAAAAGGGGACGAGGGCTCAAAGGGAGCGGATAAAAATTTGTGCGCGCGTTCAGCGGTCGTTTGCCTCGCAAAAAATATAGATCCCAAGGGCCGAAATTTGAGCACAGCTAGTGGATTTTGCTGAGGTTTTTTTTTCTTTTTCTTTTTTGTTTCGAGAAACCCTTTCAAACGGAATGATCGGACTCTGGTTTATACGCGCACAGGAGATATGGAAAAGTGAGAGACCAAAGGGGGTGGGGGTCGACACGGAGCTCGAATGTCAACGAGACCGAGTCTTACGTGCCACGGGGAGTTGGAAAAGGAGAAAGTGTGCATGGGGGTTGGGGGTGAGAAAATACAGGCAGGGGTGGGCTTACAAAAGCTCTATTTACATGGACGGCACGGAAGCCCATTTTCACACACATACGGACGAGTCGGACGGGGGTAGCGTACCGAAACACCTTTCTTGCGGACGTGTCCCTTTACCGGCTCTGCGTACGGTTCGGGTTTTGTGCGAAATGCGATCGGCCTGCGCGTGACAGCTACACGGGCATTGTTCGCCAGCTGATGCCGTCGTACCTGGTTTGCTCATTTGAAAGGAGACTTGCACAGAGTACCGGGGTTTTGTCCGACTCGTAATGTTACAGAGAGACAGTAGAACATGTACATACTTCCACAAAGCCACACACCCCTAAGCTAAGGGTGTTTTTTTTTTCTCTGCTTATTTTTGGATTTATCATGTGAGCGCAAAATTCAAATGAGAAACGTTTACGTAAGGTGCCAATTTAACCCTCTCCTCTCAAGTTAATGACGAGCGAGGAGAAATTAATGTGGAGCTGATATGTTTGTTGCCTCATTTGGTTCCAAAGGAATCTGATGATGTATTTCACCGAAACTTGTTTTTCTACCCCCGAACCACGGCATTGTACCCGCTTTAAGAGCTCGCGTATTTAATGCTTCAGTCCTTCTCGTTTTTGTAAAATTACAGTTATATGGTCTTAGCCCCAGGGGGGTGACGTTTTTATCCTCGTAAACGAGAAAAAGACCCGCTCCTTCTTGCTCCATTTGACGGGATCTTGAGCTCAGCTTGCACCTATATACACCGCTCGTCTGCTACTCCCGAGGTAAAAAAAAAAAAAAAAAGACTAATTTCTACCGTAATAGTCGCTCTCTCACACGTTAATTTTAACACGACTCTCGGGGGTAGCCAATCAGCGTGTATCAAATGCCGTTCAATACTCCCTTTCTCTCGAGTTATTTTCTCCCCCCACGGACTACGTACAATGACAAAGCACTTTGAAATGTTTTTTCCTCGCCAGTGGGGCTCCGCATCTCTGCTCTTTGAATGGAAAAATTCCTCTCTCTCCCTTGGATGGCAAAACTTTCGCATGTACCTGCCCGGGCGCGCTCCGTCCGTCCGTTTGACCCCGTGAACTTTATAATTGAGTGCAGAGCATGAACTTTATTTCGCTGAACCGGCGAGTCCGAGAATTTTATTCTTTTGTTGCGGACGAGCATGGAAAACTCATTAAACGCGACTCTGCAGTTCGAAAGTCATTATAATTTTCCCATCGCATCGGGGATGAAGTTGTGCGTCGGATGTTCCATGTTTGCTCGCCAAAATGAGTTTTTTTTCCCCCAGCTTGTATCACGCAGTATCAATGCAAATAATGAATGCAAGGGGGGGGGGGGAACAGATGAATTTCCAATAAAAGTCAATTCCAGTTTTAATTAAAAGCACAGCTGCCGGGGCACAAGGGGCATAAAAAAATCAGCACTGCCGTTCGATAGCTTCAATACGTGTATCCCTCACCTTCGCAAAGTCTTGATTTAATGGACTCCTCCTCGACGGAACCAGAGCGACTTTTCTTCTCCCCCCGAGTTCCCGATAATTTCTTTTATCCGAAACAGGTGGTTATAGAAGCAGCGGCTCTTCTTCGTCGTCGACTCTGCCCCTTTTCCCACCGGCTGATCACGAAACTCTTAGCCGGCCACTTTCGTTATCTTCCCGTATAATGAGTGTTTAAAATTCACTCGGGGAAATTTATCGCGCGGGAGCTGCACGGAATTTTCTTGTACGTCCCATCACTCGCACCCCGCCTCATCGACAAGTTCTTTTATTATTCAGCGATTAGCATGAAATTTTCCAAGCAAAGTGAAAGAAAGGGGGGGAAAAAAAAAATTCAATTCCGCTAATTGACTTACTCGGCTACTTTTTTCTTTTGCATAATACACACTGGCACGGTTCAACCGTCCCTCTTTCGAGCGGCAAAGCTGACTCTCTCGGCCAGATTGATAACCGTAGATAAGGAGATTCTGTCCTTTTCGCGCGATAAGGGCCCTAGAGATGTAGTATACCAGAGAAAAACGCAGTAGCAATTAACACCGCAAACACATAAAAATCTTACTTATTTACTTGCAGACACACCCGCTCGAAAGAAATGTCGAAGACACGAGGGGTGAGCGGCGCCGTCGAGGCAAAGGGCTCGCATCCCAGCAAATTGTCGGGCCGGATGTGATGGAGCGTTGCCGTCAAAAAGGATCACAATGATGGGACCTCGTGAGGCGCAGGGCCAACCAAACAAGCGATAAAGAAAGAGAGGGAGTCATTGCGCGGGGCACGATGGTCTCGGGCTGGTGTCCGTGCGTGCCCCTGGGTCGCAGGGAGTCCTCCTCGAACCAACAGCCGCAGCAGCAAAAGTCAAAGCGCGCCGGGCCGTTTATCGTCAGTGCCGCGGCTGATCGCACCGACAGGGTGCAAATGTTCTACCACGAGAACCACGGCAAGTGCTGTAAAAAGCTCCTCAGATACAACGGTTACCCCAACAAGGTATGTCATTTGTATGCACGCGTTTCCGGGAGGTGTAATGGTATGAAGAAATTAATAAACGAACCTAGCCTCGCGCGAGAGCGAAGCTCGTAACTCAAAATTAAATATCAAGAGCCGCCCTATACCGTGTGGCGCAGACTCACTAAAAAAAAAAAAAAATAAAAAAAAAACTCTGTCGGAGCGAAAATTCCCTGCCTTTCATCCCCGGCTGCACCACCGACGCTAATGGAAAAAGAGAAATTCTCGGAGCTCCTTCATATTATGCTCGTTTCGTGTGAAATTACGACTATATCCCGCGCGTTTTTACCATACATTCGGCTTTGTGCTCGACCGACGTGGCCTCTACCAACAACCGCTCGCTCGCTGTACAAATATCATCCGTGGTGTGAGTCTCTCGTGTAAAGTAATGAAACGTAACTCGATTTCGACCGAACGAATGGGGGTCGTGCGAAAAGCACACGCACGAGGGGAGGGGGGAGCAGAGGCGAGAGGAGGAGTTGGTAAATTTTACGCGTGCAGTATGTAAAATCGAAAACGAAGTGGAAAATTCACGCCGGAAGGGACGCGAATCTGCATAATTCGCCGCGCGCGTGTCTGTACCCATAGTTGAGGGGAACCAAGAAGAGGCGACAATCGCTGTCCTGTGGGAGGTAAAAGAAAGAAAAAAAAAAAACATTAACTAGTGAACGGTACTTTGGCTACTTTTGGAAAAAAAGGCGATTTGAATCGTTCAACGAGGTGTAGTCAAGAGTCAACTCTTGTCCAAAATTCTTATTCCGATGACCATTTGCGCCATGGCTTTGTGCAACATTAATGCTCTCTTTATCTACCCAGTAAGACCAAGTCTCAAACCTTCTCTTACGTGCGCCGTATACCAAATACCAGATTGTCTAAACCATATCATACGACGAATCAATAATGGAAATTTGCTACACCGCAATTGTTCGGATCGTTGGTTAAGTTTGAAACAATAGTCGTTGTCAGTGACAAACGGTACAAGAATATTCAATTCGCTAATAAGTTTGATTCGTACGCATCGAAGGTACATTTTCATTCCACCAAATTCAGATGGTCATTATAAAGTAAGATCCTTCAATCAACACACAATGCCTACGATACTCTCCCGGTAACTTTGATCTAAAATTCCTCACCTCGCGCGAATAAAAAATTCCTCATCGACGACAAAGTACCTCCTACGACTCGGTTCGATGCACTTTCCCCAGGAAAAAAAGCCCCATCACTTTACTTTTTTTTTTCTCCTCCGACGCTAATCTTATCCTAATACTCTTTCCCTCCTGGACCCCCATGGAAAAAGATATACCGGTATACATCAAAAGGAGCTTCCATAGAGGTTGCAACGGTGCCTGCAAAGTGCCGAGGCGAAAGGGAGGAAGAGGGAACGGCCAAGTTTTCTATTCGTCGATGTCTAAAAGCGCAGGGAATATTAAATTCCTGGACCGATAGTCTCGGGCAGTTTTTCCAAGAGTAAGTACAAGTAGCCGATATTCAAAAAGCTCGGGGGGTTAATTCAGCCTCGGTTGGCAGCAACAGTGGGGTAACACAAACACAGTATAGGGACCGACATGGGGCAGGGGTGGGCAAACTATGTCGTAGAGGGTACATAGTTTCGGGTTTTCAATACCCAGCCATTCAAATCCACGTACACACGAGCACACACATTGAGTGAGACGTAGTGAGTGAGGGTCACGGTGTACGTATATGTGTAGATAAAAGTTCGACCTGGCCTCCCTTACCCCCCTCTGTACATATATACACGAAAGAAGAGGACTCGCGGGCGAGTAACGAGAAACTTTTCGAGGCCCCAACTTTAACCCTCGAGCCGAAGAGTGTAAAGGGCGAAATTGCATTTTATCGGCAAGCTCCGGGAGCTTCTATGTGTACCTATTACCCCGACCGTCTTTTGATCTAGCCGATATCGCCGAGGAGCTATCTCCGACCCTTAGGTAAATCCATTCGGATAACTGCAGTCGATCTTCAACTTGCCATCTCTCTCTTCTTCTTTTTTTTTTTTTTTTTAACCCTTTTCGCCGCAAACGAGCGGTTATCGAGTACTTTTACTTTGCCGAGTGCGCACTCGAGGCTACACTACATACCTACACGAGGAGAGCACGTGTAACGCACAACCCTTTTTTTGCTCCCCATACGTGGGTGTGTGTGCATGCGGTGGTGGTGCGCGAGGGAGTATTAAACCTCGATAGTTTTTCCCCGACACCTATCGCCCCGCACTTATACGTATATGATCCGAGAAGGAGTAGGGGGTGACGATTAATTCGAGGGAGTCCGTGCAGGGTACCCACGGGCGCGGTTGTAATAAAAAGTTTCGATGGATTTCTCCCTCTCTCTCTTGGGTGGCGAGGCATTAGGGAAACCATTACCCTGTATTGGCCCGATAAAACTTCCGAAGAAGGCCAGATAGATTAGCCCGGACCCGCAAAGAAAAAAAAAAACTATTTCGCATTTGGGCGGAGGGGACGGTTACAAATTTTCAATGAAAAATTTACTCCCGGGCGCAAACTCTCGGGTCGTGTCCTGATTTTTGAAACAAGATTCCGATCGCTCGCGTATATGTATGTATACACCTGCCTGTGCGCGGAAAGTGGCTCGAGCGCGGTTCACCTCTCGAGGGGATACTACGTGGCTTCCGGCTGATCTACTTCCGCTCCCTTTGGGGGATGCTCGGGCGACTGGCCGTGTAAAGATCTGTCCTCCAGGATTTTGGTCGCCAAGATTAACCCCTCGAAATTGCGCGGTTGCGAAAAGGGAAACCTACTCCCGCGATGTATTACATGTTGCGGTGAGGGGGGGGGGAGGCGTTTTAATTGAAATCACGGCGTGCATTATGCTCGGGGGAATTTCACGCTAATGGAACAACAAAAAATAGGTTGTCAACATGATATGTATATCGTGGCCAAGCAGTTTTTTTTTTCTTCCTTGGTCTGATTTGATTGGCACGTGTCGCCGAAGTAGAGGAGGAAGAAAAAGAAGCGGCGTAGGAAGGAGGGCCCGTACAAAGTCATTGGGAGATAAATCGACTCGTTATCCGCACAGCCATTGTATCGCGCGAGTGTACGGGTGGGGGAGAGAAAAGAGACAAAAAAAGGATAACCCCCGTTCGAGTCACGTTTCGCGGGAACTGGGCTAATGCCTCCGAGAGTTTCCAAACTCTTCGGCTCGTGGAATTTCCTTTCAATAACCCTCCATTGTACGCAGTCGCTCCGAGTCATTTGGAAGCCACTGCCGTTTTTTCTCTCGCACGAGGTGGACTCTTCTTCGTATTCCACGGGGAGGAGCCCACCTGCTTTTCCTCCCTTCCGAGAGATCCTCGGGTCCAGCATATTGCACTGTGGTTTGAAATTACCGAGTTTTTTTGTTTTATTTCAAATCTTTCGCGTAGCCCACCGGTTGGAGACAAAAACCACGCAAATCGAAATTTTCGGGGTCTCTGGTCACCAAAAAGTCGTCCCGTCAACTGTTAGCAAAAGATTCTTGGTATGAATAAAATACCGCGAAAAAACCTCGATCCTTCCCCCTCGAACGTCATCCGAAAGTTTCGCAAACGATCGAAGCCATTAGGCGCTCCATAAGGGATCTGGGGGAGGAGAAAAGCGCCTTCCCATGCTTCCTTTTTTCCCCTCACCGTCACAGCCATTATGGACAAGCAGAGTAAACTTATCCAACGAAATTTTGTTCTCCAAAAGGAGGGGGTCCAGTTGAATTTTTACGAGCACCCAGGGTCGCCTCGGATAACTCACGTATACGGGTATCAGGTCGCGACGTGCCGTACGGAGGGTCAAAGTTCACGGGCTATCTATCCGTGTCTGGCCGCTCGTCAATTTGCTCCGGGATTTTGTAGCTTATCCCCTCACTTGCACCATATACCTATAGATACGTTAAGCTCGCGAATCCAATTGGAAGGGGAAATAAAACGGTTTGATTTCAACGAGCACTAGAATCGAGCGTATTTCAATGAATATACGTATTCATTTTTTTTTTTTTTTTCGACGATTTTTTAGAATGAAACAAGGAGCAATAAAAGAGTATCGCGCGCATTAGCTCGGAAATATCGAGCGTGAATTCGAACAGTCACGAAAGCACAGCGTTTGCATCGTACACGCGCGTAAAAATATCGAAGCTCGATAACCCGAGTAGACGAGCAAAAGTTAAGCCAAGCATCATTTTGTGGGTATGTTTATTATACAATACACGATATCCACCAAAGTCGAGTGTGTCTATATACACGTGTACCAACGTGTGCTCCCTACCGCTTTCGGACGAGAGCAGTTTATTGCTGTGATTGATCGGAAGCCAGCTGCCGCCACATCAGAGCCACCCTCTCGAGCCCAGAAGGAAATCATCCCCCGGCAAATTGAAAGCTTCGCTAACGAATGCCCGCCCACCCTCCTCGAGAGCTTTTTTGCATTTGCGATGGAGACGACCTTAAAGGGGAAAGGAATTTTTTTTTCGTATAGAGAGGCACTTTTGATACTCCACCGTATACATACGAACAGATGGGCAAGCAAGAGGGATTTTGGGAAACAATGGTTCGAATTTTCCCGTTTCCCGGCCCCTCTCCGATCCGCGGCAGTTGTGAAAAACTGTTCTCCCCATCACTTTGTCCCCGTTTGCGATATTTTACAGCAAAGAAGAACACCCGTACGAGAGCATCTCCTTTTAGCGTCAGTGCAATTTTTTTATCGCGTGCGCCCGCACGTAATGCGCTTAGCGTTAACGTGGAATCTGACGCAGCGTAGTAGTTTGGGAGGGGGGGGGGAGCTATATTCTTCGCAGCGGAATCCTACACGTAATTACAATGTGTGCTAGCTCGGGCGTTTTTCACGAGTTATATTAGCGTATACCTATAAGGTGTTGGACCTCGAGGTAAAAACAACGACGTGAATGCAATTTGCATCACCCGTTAAAAGAGAGCGTGTAAGTTGGCGTTTATTATATACAATACATTGAGACGCGCGCAAGAAAAAGGTACTGCGTGCAAGGGAAAAATCTTTTTATAGACGGGGATATTTATAAAAAAAATCGTTACGTTAACGCTTGCCATGAATCAATTTTCCATCCCCATGGATTTCTGAGCTAAAGAGAAGTGTCAAGTCAACTCGCGCGTAAAAAAATAAAAAGAGATTCAATGGGTTGGAAAAAAAGTTGGAAAAAAAGAAACTCGGAACTTTACAACCCTCCGAATAATTCCGGTTTGTGCTGCACAGCAATGAAATAGTTGCAGTTCCTCGCTATAACGCAGGTGTATGTATACCTGCAACCTCGTTGCATACCGTATTATACACTCCAGTCGTTGTACACACCCACACACACATTGTATTGAAAAACCTCGCGTGAAATTCAGCTGAGCCTCGCGTGCGTCCTAAATCAAATTCGACGATTCCCCAGTGGGACGGCTAGTTTCTGCTGCCGCTCGGCTTGTGTAACAACGTAAAAGAGTAAGAAAAGTTAAAAGAAAACACACATAGAGCACGTAACTATATCATGTACCCAGAAAAACCAGGGAGGATGGGGGGAGGCGTTTCGCGCGAAAATCGGTTCGCGACGCGCTTCGATTTGCCGCTTCGCTACTCCCCGAGACTCTCGGGAACGACGTACAGTGAGAGAGAACGAGGGAGGAATTGGCTCTCCACGACACACATATACTCGTTGCGTAGCCATGGAAAATCGCTCGGGCAAACACTCAGCCGATAAAAATCGTTTAGCGAATATATTATACATATATACTGCAACAGTAACATTATTTCCTCTCGAGCGTCACTATTTTTCCCTCATACTTTATTTTTATTATTTCTACGCTATTACACACCTGCGCGATCCGGTGTATACCTCTCGGCTCCGTTAGCGAGCGATCGCCCCAAAGTAAGCCACTTTCGTTAGTTTCTGTATACATGTAACACGATGTACACGCATCGAATTCGTTGGTGCGTTGAGGATCGATTTTCTTTAAAACCCACGTTTCGCTCGTTCGTTTAATTCCACCAGCTGCACCAGTACTGCCGGTATATTCATCATTCCGACGTTAGTCGCATCAACAACCGTTTTTCCACAGCAGAGGATAAACTAATGCGTTCACGTGACTTGAGATAGCAAAAAAAAAAAAAAAAAAAAAATCTCGCATTGCGCATAAATATCCCTCCCGTGAACTAAAAAAAGGTCGGGAGAGCTGGAAAGAGAGAAACTCTGAGACACGAAGAAAATACCCAGGGTCGTGGGGGGGGGGGTGGAGGTTAGGCTTAATATCCGCTAAAATCCGTGGCTGGAGCTTCCTCTTGTCAACGAGGGAAAATTAGTTTTCCCCGAGTCTTTCGGACAGCTTGGCAAGAGAGAAAAACAAGAGACAAGCCGAGAGTGTATACCCGTGGGGGGACGAGTCGCGTGGAATTTTAATCCATCATGCGTGTGTGTACAACGGTACAAGAGAGAGAGAGAGCGCGTGATTAACGAGCCCTCGAGCAGTTCCCCGGAGTTTTCCGATCCACCCGCGGTAGTGGCTGCTAGTCTGGCTCTTTGACTCTCTGAATCTGCCAGGCTACGCTGAAACGCCACGTATACACGCGGGTTCTTTGGCGTCTCGTGGAATCTCGACGGGGGACACCGACAGCTGTTGGAAACTCGGGGCGTTTTCTGAGTACACGGTGATGCTGGCGCGACGTTTGATGCGAATCTAGACACGAGGTTTCTGGCACAAAGTTGGGTCAACTTTTGATTCGATATTTTCGTCACGACCTGTCGTTTTGTAATACCATCGCACTTGGACAGTGATCTAGCCATGTGGTTAGCAGCAAAGCTTATTACGCTAATGTTTCAGGGTTCAAGTCCGTAACATTCCGTAATGTCACAACTATAACGTAAATTCGATAGCAGGAGTATGATTTCGTACTTTCATCAGAAGTATTTTTTCGATCTCGCCCACTTGCGTCATTGCAGACAGGTCCTTTTTTGTCATTTAGGAGAAGTAGACCTTATGGATGGGTCTCGAACAATAAATAATACGGCGAAAAGGACATGTATGATTCCTTTCAAACTGTGTCACACGAAGTCTGAATTTAATACTCGAATAATTTTGTAAATACTTCTTTGGAAGATATGATGATTCAAGCTGTTCGTACTTAAAAAAAACAGACAACATTTCACTACAGCATAACGATGAAGCAATATGCAACTCATTAAGTAGTTTGTGTCAACCTATAGTTAGACAGTCAAATGACACCGTCAAGTAGTACAAGCCATGGTTTGGTCAGACATAATTTTAATGTAGCGTAACGATGAAGCATAGTGTAACTCTTAATTAGTTTGTGTCAACCTATAGTCAGGCAGGCAATTGACACTTTTAAATAGTACAAGTCAACCTGTAGTCAGACAGTCAAATGACACCGTCAAGTAGTACAAGCCATGGTTTAGTCAGACGTATGAAAAATGATATTGAATCCACTTGTATCCCTAAAAAAAATGAATAAATATATAAATCAACAACAAAAAATCTCGAAAAACCCAGTGGAGCCCGTAGCAGCACCAGTACAGGTCAGGAAAACACGTTCAGTCAGCAGCAGCGACGGTCCGCTGTCCAAACACGCCTCGCGCGAACAAACTCGCGCGCGACCCAGTAAAGCGTACCCACGCGGGCGCACCAAATGATTAATCTGCCGAGCTTTTCCCGATGATCAATGCGTCGCGTATACACCCACACACGCGCGCTATACATCATACACACGGGACACAAAGGACTAGCCGCGCTTTCGGGAACGTGTCGCAGCATTTAAGCCGCGGCTGCGTTAACAGGTTATTAACGAGTGCTCTGCTCCGGACGGCTTTTGGATTTCGCTCCCTGGGGCTGGCGCGCAGTGGGTCAGGATACCCCAACCCCCTCGACGCTCGGGGAGGGTTTTTAGTTTTGCGTGGTCAGTGTGGGAGCTGCTATACAGAATGAGATTTCTAGATGCGCACATGTGTTTTCCTCTCGAGAACCGTTTTGACCTTTCTGGTGAGCTAGAACACACTGTTAATCCAAGTGTCTTGAAATCGCTATGTTGTACAAAATATACGGCTCAGTTACGTTAGTTGAAACTTTTTCAATTTTTTTCTTCAACGATTGGCCAAAAAAGGCCGTAGAGTATTCGTTTTCTTGTTACTTTTCTTGCAGCTTCATGCGTTAATATTTGTTGAAACGTTTTTGGTCGACAAGAACTGATAAAATAGTTTACGATGGACTCGATCGGTTCGGTACAGTTCATCAAATGCTCATCAACGTAGCCGCCATGCATTTTGTAAGCGAGTAAAAATTTCAACGATTCCGCGAAACATCCGCAAAGCCTTGACTGAATGTTTAACTGTGTATTTATACACTGCGCGGCGTTTTTTCCATCAGTCGAGCAAAATTCGCTTTTTTCTTTTCTACCCTCGACTGATTATTCACCGAGTAGCAGTGCATTTGGAAAACTCGAGGATTTTTTCATGTCGATGTTTACAAGTTCTTACCTCCCGCGGGGATGTGGTTTCAAATATTAACGCTGCACCAGCTCTCTGATGGCGATGTTTTTCGAAAAAAGTGTTACGCGCAGTGGCATCTTTTTGCGCGTGAATTATTAAAACCCAAACTGAGAGAGGTGAAAAAACGCCACGTAAATCCTCGTACCCAAGAGAGCCGGTGCAAGTGTATACGTATACGTACGAAAAAAAAGCGCAGGGAAGAAGCACTGCCACCGTCGAGCAAATGCTGAAACGAGCCGCCGTGCATGATCGAAAGATCTCACGAGCGTCTTTTCGGCGAGAAGAGCTCCCAGCGCTGCTGCAGAAAAAAATCAGGTCGAGAGGAAAACGATTTGAAAGGGGCAGCCTCGAGGGGGGGGGAGGGTCGATACGGAAGAGGAAAACAGGGAGGAAGTAGCGTAGCTCTTATATACTGGTATACAGCTGGTTGTTAAAAAAAAAAAAAAAAAAAAAATAGGAGGGCGTGAAATAGCGTCTTTGTATTACCACGCACTCGTACACGTACACGCATGTATATATGAGAGCGAGAGTTGGTGGAATTGAATTTTGCTTGCCCGGCGCGCAAGGGATGATTGTTGCATTATTCACGGAGATCGGTTTGAGAGCTGGCGGTTAACTGCTGCGCCAGAGGTGGGTTATTTTCTCGCTTTGATCAAGCAATGCTCGCTGCGGGCTTTTGACGTATAGATGTGTATTTGTGCGTATGCTAATGAGGCGTGAAATTTGGAGCTTGATGAGCGCTCCGTTGTACCGCTGGCTTATGACGAAACGTTGGGGATGCGCATAATCGAGTGGGTACGAGCGACTGGGACGGTCGACGTGCGTTTTGAATTTGAAAAGTAAAATTTCCCCAAAATGGAATGAGAAAAACGTCAAAGAAAAATTTACGTGACACAAAGTTGGAGTGACTTTTATTGGTATTACAGACGATGGGAGCAAAAGGTGAGATGGAACTTGGAGACGGCACATTCGACGACCGTATCAAAGAGAAACCATTTATTAAATACCAGAGCAGCCTTTAAAAACTCAAACAGCTGGTGGTACGGAGTACCTACTTTTCCCTATAGAAAGGAGAGTAGTTTCTCGGGGGCACTGTGCAACGAGCGAATGCAAGGAGGGGTGGTAGAAAAGGTGCGCACGTACCCATGGCAACCGAGAGATCGAGGACGCTCTGTATAGTGCACCTCGTTCAAGAGTATATATATATATATATACGCGTAGGAGACGAGAGTCGAAATCTTTAAATCGACTTTGGTGGTAAGATACTGAGTCGCGATCGTTGTGTCGCGTGGACTCGAAAGTATAGCGGTGCGAGGATGTTACAGTGTACCAGTAAAATGTGAGCTCGTGGTTAACACATGAAGATACAAAGAAAAAAATATCGCAAACCTCCCCTGGAAATCCACCAACATTTTTTTTCTCTTTCTACTTTGAACACTAATGCAAGTTGCGTGAATACATACTCTGTGTAACATAATTTTTTAAATACGTATTTTTTGTACTGACCACTTTAGTGCCAATAACCTTTGTTGTGCACGTATCCGCGCGTGCGAACGAGTGACCTCTTTATCTTTTTTTTAATTGAACCCAATATGGGGATCGATCTTTCCCGTATCCGAAAAGACGTGAAATATTTTTGAATCCAACCGGCACGGATGATTCTGGGGGAATTATTCATCACGTCGCAAAGGGATTTCCGATGGAAAAAATTTCCATTCGCTTTGAAAAATCCGCGTTCCACCGGAGCGATATCTCCGAGGGGAAAAATAGAGCCGAGAAATCTCATTCCAAAGACATCGAAAATACTCCTACCCGCTTTTGCCGAGGTTGCGTCCGACACCTCCTTCTTACCACCGTCATCGTTGTAATCCAAAATCCTACGACAACCAGGGCATTTGATATCTCGAAATAGCTTAAATTTCACTTTCGGACCTACACGCGACAAATCCCCTCGAAACGAGGAAAAAAAGAAAGAAGCACCCTCCGAAGCAATCGTTATTCCACCCTCCGGGTTCCATTTAACGCGGGACCTCGTCAAAGCCCTACCGCAACCAGAAGACACTTTTTTTTTTTTTTCTTCCTCCTCTCTCGGCTCGCTCGCTCCAGCGGGCGTTAGCTCGACGCGCAAAAGAGAGAAAAAGAGCAAAGAAAGAAAAAGAGGGGGGAAAATGTTGGCTCGAGAGACGAGCGCGCTCGGAAAGACAGAGAGAAAAAAAAAGTAGGAGGAGGGCGGTAGCGATCAATAGCTCATTATCGCTTCGCCCGCGCGTCCGTCGCTCTCATCCGGATACGTGCCCGCTCGGACCCGCGTCCATGTGTGGGGCGAGAAATACCACTGGGCGTGAAACTTTCCGGCGACGAGCTCTCGACGCGTTCCAAGTGCTACTGGTGTTGTGGAAACGCGATTGCAAAGCTGCACCTCCCGTTCCCCCTTTGCTCCGGGATTCTCCGAGGGCGTGCATGCGTAATTGCTCCTGTTGCTGCTCTTCGTTGTTTGTAAATTCTGACCTTTTTTCTCTTTTTTTCTTTTCACCCTACCTTCCCCATTTTTTTAAAATTCTGGTGACTTATTTTATTTTACCGGGACGAGGAATTTTGCGCGTTAATACCGCGAACCCCTAATTTTTCAGCTGTGGAACAAAAGCAAATGAAAAGGGGGTAATTTCCCGAAAGTATTTTCAAAATTTACTCTTTGCGCTCGTTCGGATCGCAAAGTGTTGCGCGTCACGTGTGAGGTTTCGAGTGTGAACCGGGAATGCGGAGAGCCGTGAAATTCGGGTTTCGCACGATCAAAGCCAGGACCGAAACAGGGGCAGTAAAAGAGAACAACAAAGTACCTTTGAGCAAACGCGCGCAAACAGAGAGCAAAAGAAACACATAACGCGGATAATAAGTGTTTGTCGATGCTCCGTTCCGGTCTTTCGAGAACGACGGCGAGGGTGGTACGCTCCGCTTCTCCCCCACCCCCTCCATCACCCAGTTCTCTGTTTACACTGCTTTTGACTAAGAAGAGGGGTGGCTGCCGAGCGCCACTTAAAAACTGTACCGCGTGTTTGTTGCGTTTTTCCACCCACCCTACCGAACCCTGCATTTTACCCTCTGTATATAATCGTTGCTGGTCTTTTTCGGTGCGCGCTCATTTCACCGGGGCCTCGCAAATTCACCTCCGTACAGCCGATGCTTATGAAATTAGAAGAAAAAAATAACTTTTTTTTTTTAATTTCAACCCCTCGCTTGTGTACACGACATGATGGGTGTGTACAAGGGGGAGGGTGCAAGATTTTTAATAAGATTTGCCGAGCGTTACTTACGACTCGCCGCGCTCACGTGTACTTGATGTGTAAATTTCGGAGTGTTTTGATGGGTTGTACAAAAACGAGGGGAGCCGAGTAAGATGTTTCTTACATCTTTGCGTTGTATACTTGTACGATTGAATTATTCCGTGAGCCGTGAGCGACGATAGCTCCGGTGGTTCAGTTGCGGATCCACGATCGATCAGTCATTCGAGATGTAATTGTAATCTGTGGCATAACATGAATGATTGAAAACTACAATTCATTAATTAATATCACTAATCCAATCTTTTATACTATTTTATTGTTTGTTTGCTTTTCAAACAAAGGACAAGCAGTATAATTTGTATTACATGAAAGCCAATCGAGTCGTAGGTATATATACCCCCTACAGCATCAATGTTGCGTTTGAGATGCAGATTGCACCTGTCGATGCGCTCGCGCTAGCCTCCTGTTTATTCATCGTTCTTATAGGGAAAGGGTCGCGAGAGTCGACGCGCAGCAAAAAACTGGGCCATCGGTGCAGACGTTGTAACAGAGAAGAGTCGGAGAGAGAAAAATGTAGTTTTTCCCCCGATCAAAGAGGCAAAACAGAGAAACAATAAGGGCAGGCAACTCGAGTCCCCGTGCAGCTGACTTTGCGATGAAAATGAGAGGCAAATCGACCGTGCATCCCCCCCCCCTTGGATTGCACAGTACGCGGGAGGAGGAGGAGGAGGAGAGAGGCAGTAGGTCAGGGCGCGAGAGGCATAATCCCGCGGCCCCGATAACCCCCCCCCCCCAAGCGACTTAATAAGTTCCAGGCGGAAGCTCACCCCCTCCCCCTCCCTTGCTAAGAGCAATCACCCCGTCAGCCTCGCGGCATCGATCTCTCACCCACCACTCCCAAGATTCTCGAATCTCCTACTCTCGCCCCCGAGAAATCGCTCGAAGGAATTTGCGCGCCCGAGAATTCATTTACCCGCGACGAACCACCCCAGAGGGGAGTTTCACCCCCTTTGTATGTATAAAGTACGCGTGCGGTGCCTTGCCGTGATTCCCGTCGCGCGATCCGTACACGAGCTCGTTCGGAGGATTGGATTTTTCATTGGCTGGTGGTTTTAGGGGATGACGATGAATATCCGAGGAATCGGGCGAGCATTGAATACGCGCTCGTCGTTAATTGCCTCTCAAATCGAGATATCATCGCGCTCATTCCAATGGGTCGTTCAAAGCGGGTAAAGAGAGATCGGGGACGCTGCGAGAGGATACCACCGTACGCGCGATCCAACACATACCTCAACGGGGCGTGTACTTTGGGAATCATCGTGAGCTGTCCGTTGGGCAAACGTATAATGTATAGAACAGTCTGCAAAATCACGAGGGAAATGAAAGAAAAAAATCTTGCGCCTCGGCTATTTTTTCGCCATCCATGACGGAACGGTCCGATCTTTGTATGCACGGGTATATATGTAAACACGAGCCAATCGTTAATATTCCTAATGGATCGAGCGGGTCTATTTACTTTTCCTTTTTTCACGTACCGTTAATACCTTCTACAGTCGTATACTCTTCGTTGAATAATAATGTAACACACAGAAAGAGCGTTTCAATTACCCCGAGTGGTGAAACGTTTGCACAGCTGTGTAAAATTAAAAAAAAAAAAAAAAAAAAAAAAAAAAAAAAAGAAAAAAAAATACCGTTTAATTATCACGCTACGGCGCAATTAAACGGTGTTTATCGTATTCGTTAAAACGACGTTTGCGCGGGTCTAATTGAGTTCTACGATATTTGCCACGAGTATACATGCACGTATTAAACGGAGCAAAAAGAAAAATTTACAATTATTTACTCGCTAGAGTTGTTTTGTTTCCAGTAATTACTAACGTATAGAAAAACAAGGCTTCAAACTTAAAAAAAAAAAAATAACCTGTACGTTGCAGTGGTGGTGCAAAAAAAAAAAGAAAAAAAGACTCCACCATTTACTAGGTGCAATCCGGTTCGTTTACACCCCAGCAATGTAAAATCAGTTGGCGATGGGGCAATATATATATATATATCTCACATGCATCACCAGTGCCATAATAAGAAAGTGTGCCGCAGACCGCATACACTTAAGACACAAGGGGATATACCTAACAATAGCTTTTTCTCTCGTTCGAGTCGAAAGTACTCCCGAACGGGGTTACATCAGATTTGTCGCGCAACAACAACTACGGCGTCGGGTGCACGTGTTTGTACATGCACAGAATCCATCTGCAGCAGCACTGCGGCAACTCCTGGTTGGCTCGATGTATCATAGATACTTATATACACGCACAGAGGGGCAAGCGATCCAGGGGGTATCGGGTACACTGCTAGGCCAACCAACCAACTAGCTGCGGTCCATATACTGGTTGTTGTTATCTGTACCTCGAAATTAATGGCGCGATCGTCGCTAATTACGCACATGTACGGGAGGCCAAGTGGCTTGGAAGGAAGGATCCCCCCGTCGCTTGCGTATATATATATATCATCCCTGCGCCCGTGCGTCCATACGCACAGGTACTTACGAAGGGGCAGTCATCTCGAAGCAGGGCAGGATCACAGCTCTCGTCTCCCGTGTAGAAGGACACGTATACAAGGTTCTCCCGCTCATATAACGTAATCGCTCTCAACTCCGGGGACCATGAATTCTCTTTGGCGTCGTTCATGTACATAGGGAATAAGCCGGGCTACATTTACGGATGTTTGTTATACAGGTGTATCGAAAGAGAAAGGGAGAGAACTAAGTAGGTGATAATCGATAATACCGTGGGATCGAGCTGCGGGCGATCTCGAATTCAACGCACCAAAGTATATATTATTCCATTAGTCGTGTATACAGGCGAGGGTGTGTCGCGCTACATATATACACACACGCACAAGTGCTTGTAGGGGGTGAATGATGTTTCGCTCGTTTCGTGTGTCCGGGAGGAAGGAAGGGCAGAGGGGGGAGAGAGCGAGGGAAATATTTTCCGAGCTTTCAAATTCAAATGCGCAGCCCCGGGACCTGCCGTATACAGAGGGTAGGGGGACGCCTCCCCTGAGCCGTGTAATGTATATTCGGGAGCCAACGCGGGCCAGAGGGGCGTGTGTATGTATAAAAGCGCACGCGAGAAATATTAGGAGTGACGGGCTGTGTGTGTGAGTGTATGCAGCGGCGAGGGAAATTCGAAAGAGTCTTTCACCCCTTTACTCCCTCTCTCCGTGTATACATTTTGTTTTGTATGTACGCGCTCGTACGGGCGGTAGCGATGCAGGCGAGAATGGAGCCGGGAAAGAGGGATGCAGGGAGATAGAGTGGATCGGTAGAGCGGGCCAATGGTCCGAACCGGCAGATTATCGGATTAACCGGTATACGTATATATATACAACAACTGAGTATGTGGGTGTACGCACAAAACGTACTGCATATATATATATACACTTCACCTACGCACCCTGTATATATATGCGTCTACATATAATCGTAGTAGCAGCAGTGTAACGCTGATGGTAGTGGCTGCAGTGTAGACTCGCGGGCTCTCATATATGTATATATACGACTCGGACTATCATTCAACCCTGTACCACCATCCACCCTCTCCGTGCACATGTATACATATACCACGACCGTAGGAGCAATAGAGTCGCGGCGCGCAGCAGCCACTGGCGCCTCGACGCGCTCCGTTGACTTTCCACTGTTCTCTCCCTCTTCTTGTTCTGTTCTTGTGTGTATATGTGTGTAAACCCTACGTCCACCGTACACCGGCGCACACATATTATAGTACAGCGTGCGACACACGGTCAGATTCTCCCTAATTCGAGGAGAAAACAATTGTCTCCCACCGTGACCCAACCCTCGGCCTTTTTAACGAGACACCCTCTCTCCTCCGGCTTTTTCTCTGCGAAATTGTTTTGGAACAGCGAAGGGCTAATTTCCGTGACATGTGCGTATCCCCTTTTTTTTTTCTTTTCAGCCACCACCAGCTGTACCACCGGCTCGCGACAGTTTGCCCGGCGTGGCGTGCTATTCGCTCTTCTGGTTTTTGTTTTGCTTTTGCTCAAAACCAAAAGTCTGGTTGTTGTCCGAGAACTTTATGTACTATATAAGCTTCATTAAAATATTATCGAGCAAAGTATAACCACGAGGTTGGAAAATTCACTCGATGTATACCTACTTTGGTTCTCCCAACGCCTCCCCCCCCCCAAGCGTAAACCCGTAAGCCGCGCCCTCGAGTAGCTGCTACACTCCTCGGCGATTTATCCGCTTCCCAGAGAGAGAAAGAGAGAAATGCCGACTCGCTCTGTTCCTTTATTTTTCAGAGTCCCCCCACAGCCCCCCGCGACGCCCGCATAAAATACGGGTGTCGCGTGCGTTAAGCAGCGCAGCTCGGCATTTCTTCTCTCCCACCAAGACAGCCCGGAAAATTTGAGACAATTTTTCTTCCCGGCGCCGTTTCGGCGCGACTGGCCCCCCCCCCTCTCCCCTATCGTATACACGTATGATTGTTACGGGTGTTGCAAGTGAAACTTGAGAGCACCGGATCGAGCTGTTGTCCCGTACCTGCGTATACCTATACCGTATTGTAGAAACGACAGAGTTGCATGTTGGCTTCGTGCGTTTATATAATGTGGGTCACTTTTCAATGTTAGCCCCCCACGGGATGACCTTGAGCATAAAAAAATGTTGTTTGACTAGGCGATGCTGGGTCGTTTAATACCAGACTTTTGTTATTTTTACGAGTATGAATACACGTGGTTATGTAGGTACGAGATCCCTGGCAGCTCGGCTCGATTTGGAAAGAAAACAGACAATACATATGTATAACCTTGACGCTCGAGCGCGTCGCGTTCCGCCGTCACGAGCCACGAATCTCCCCATCACTCGATGCCAGCCTGAGAGATGGGAAAAGATAGCAGACATATATACGGGGTGAGCCGTGTGTGTGTGCGCAAGGGTGATTGGACGTAAGGGCGCGGTGGGAGATGTATACCACGGGATATGGATGGACTTCATTACATGTCGCGCGTGTCCGCCGGGGAATGAAGGGTCAGGGTAAATAATAGTGTATTTACGCGCTCGCCGGGGCGATGATCGATGAAATAATTTCACTCTGGAAAACTGCTACGGGAAAAGTCTATGTACGACCCTCCAAGTTATTTGGGTTGTTGGTCGGCGCTCGCGGCATACTGAATCGGCTCGTTTAAAGTTGTGCAGGTGTATTATATCCGCGTAGGAAGTTTTTCCAATGCGTTTAGCAACCAATTATTACCTTTAGGTGATTCGTTTTGGACTCGCTCTCGCGTCTCTTTTTACATGGAATTCCATGCTTTGCCAGTTTCGCAACGGAGCTATACGCTATCGTACTTTTTTCAGCAAAAGGCGGGGGAAGGGAAAATCTTCCCAAAACGCACCGGCAATTTTTCCAGGGCGTACAAAGCCCCAATGTACGTGTATACAGGAGCGGAGCGATTAATCTCCTTCAATCGAGCGACGCGAGATTACGGCCAAATGAAAACTAATGCCGGGTGCCAAACGAACCGCGCTAATCAAGATCCAATCGTCGTCGGGAACAAAGAGCAATTTCTCTCCAGCAGTTGTACGCAAGGCGCAATCTGGTGGCCAATCAAATATCGCGAGCGTCGTCGTTGTCATTGTATAGCGGAGAAACGAAAAAAAAAAGGCAACAAAGCGCGCGTTAATCAGGCCGATCGGGGAAAATCCCGGGCGCGTAGTACAGCTACCCCGGTAATTTCTTTTATAGCTCGTTTGCGTCGCGCACCTCTTTCCGTCTGATTAAATTGCCTCGCTCCTACCCTTTACTCACTTCTCTCCCCCCCCCCTCCTCTTTTTTTTCGCTGTACCATACGTATATTACTCGGCGCGAGGCGTTGCTGGGGCTCTTAATTCCCGAGGCTTTATTGTCAACTGCTGCAACCGGGTATTATGAATTTCCAGCAAACGGGCCCCCGAGGAGTCGTATTTGGAGGGCACAAGCGAAGGGCTCTCGCTCACTTACGGGGCCATGAAGTCGAGTTTCGAGTACCTAAGTAGGTACGGGGCGCCGATGACGTTGGGAACATTTTTATGCGCGACGGTGTTTGCCCCGCTTGGGGAGTCATCCGTAGTACAATAATAATATACATACCCTTTGTATAGTGTCGCGAACTAATTTTAGAATACTCCAATGAGGAGCAATTAAAAACAAAAAAAAGGGGTAAACTGCGCTTCGTCTCGTCAAATACGCGTGTACAATGAGTCGGAAGAAAAATGGCATGGTGGGCTTCTCTTATTGTACACCCGCTGGAGCAACAAAAAGAAGCCGAGAGAGGAAAAGCTCAAAAACGCCGACTCGCTGTGGTGCATGAAAAAAAAAACTCGGGGCTCTTTATATGCGCCCTTCCACGGGGTAAAAGAACAAAAAGTAAAGAGTCGAGTTTTACGATGAAAAATCTTGGCTCCGCGACTGTCATTAGAGACGCGTTTTTTTAAGTGAAAAGTTCGTCGGGTGTATAAGACACGAGCACTGATTTTTCTCTCTGTGGCTTCGCGCGGAGGGGCCGTTTGGGGCTTTGGTATAATTGTCCGCGAGATAACGCGCGGTAGTGTGGAGATAGCACGACATGGGGCGGGGGAGCCAGAGCCAAGTAGGTACCTTACGTTTTCGTTATGTTGGGGGAGGAGGGGGATAACGTATCGAGGGGATACTACCGTTAGAAAGTATCTTTTTTGCTTCGTGTTGTATGTAACTGTGCGCCATTGTTATTCAGAGGGTAGGGGGGGTTGCGTGACTTGAGGGTATATCGGTATTATTGGCGATAAAGGAGGGTGTGGGAGCTCCAACGATTGGGGATGGAATCGTTGGCAGCTCATTGAAATGTCTGATACTGTGATTTTCTTTTTTTTTCAATTCTTTCGGTAGTAGTATAGAGATTTACTTTCTCTGTTCCTTTTCTATTCACGGAGAAAAAAGTTTAGATTTGATGGTAATTTTATAGCATCATTCATTTCTTTCGATTCGCGAATATAGAGATTCAAAGTTTTCGATTGTAACAACTCAAGCGTAAATTAACAGTTTTTTTTTTTAAACCGACTCAAGGGTGTCTCGAGATATAAAATTTAACTTAATTCAAAGAGATAAGTTTACATTTCGTTGGAAACACTAGTATAATTAATTGTTTTTTAAATAATTTTGTGAATCAAAGGGAAAGCCTCAAGTAGACACGGGAATCGAGTCGTGACCTATGATTCCCACATCCGGTAGCACAAAGCATAGTTTTTCAGATTCCACCTGTTTTTATGCCCTCATTTGTGTAACAGCACGACAGCATCAGCTCTCTCTAATCCCTCGAACGATCAATGACTCCCACGAGGAGCTTGCACCGCGCAAACACTCACAGCCTGGCGTATTTCTTCGTACTACCCACTTAAACCGTATGTCCAAGGATCACTTTACAAAAAAAAAGAATCATTGGAACTGCCGTCTTAAAAAAAAGCGCTAATCCATGAAAATTGTGGCAATTTGTCCCAGCGTCCGCGGGTATAAACAATGGCCGCGAGACTATCGGGAAATTTAATCGCGGCAGCCTTAATTCGCGCCGTAATCTCCGGTAATCGCGCCCCCCTTTTTCCTTCCTCGGCTGCAAATAGCGTGTGCTCTTAAGCTCGACTTTATAACGCCGGGCACGCAACTTTCGCCGGCCAAGTGGCCTTTCGCTTCGCCCGATCGCGTGAGGGGATACTTATTGCAGCGAACTTCTAAAACGTAAAAAAAAAAGAACCTTCACCCCCCCATTTTTTATGAACCATCATCCACTTGAGACACTTATATTGTACACTTGTATCGTAAAACAAAAAAAAACAAAAAAATCCAATTACATCGTAAAAAGTTTTGTGTATTCTCGTTGTTTATAATTATTCATCACACATCTAGAGCATGCAAAGTTCTTTACCACTTGCTGAGGTAGAAATAGCTAAGAATTGCCCACGAGCAGAACTATACGCATGAATCAACCAATCAACACAACTTGGTATTTCGTACCTTATATAGTTTTAGTTTTCTTCAGCGCACACGATACACATCTCTTCCAACCATGAAAAAAAAAAAAAAAAACTCCAAGCCCATAAAATTACAATCGCAGAAGGATATCCAACATAAGTACCTCGCGGATCTGCTGCTCCGAGCAAGAGTTGGCGAGAAAAAAAACGAGTGGTGATGGATTCTCCCCCGATTTCACCCCTCCTCCCACATCGATTATGTATTAAAAAAAAAAAAGGTCCGTATACCGTGCGCTGGACCTCCCATTGTTCCACCCCCTTTCGCGCACTATAATTTTATCAATAATTAATCATCGCTTTCTACTTTCATTTATCGAGAGACCAAGTACATATACACATATACAATATGTACCTGCAGTGTAACTCCATTTACGTTCACGGCTAATGGCTGCTAATGGAAGCCCCCGAGTTGTGTACCAAAACGGTATACACACGCACGCGTATAACTTTCCGCCAATCAGACTTCACTTGCACTGGTCCGTCCATCAGCGGTGCCTAAACGCACTTGTGTGTATACACACGTACGTATATACCCGTGCGCATTTAATCATACCAGAGAGAGCGACTAATCAGCGCTAGCAGTTGTACAGTACTTTGGCCGCCCCTTGTCGAGGAATTCGTCGGGGATGATGTACAACCCAAGCACCTGCACGCCCACACACACGATAAAATGCTCACAAGTGTATTTGCCCACACGTATATTATATATTATAGATTGTGTGTTGTGGTCATATGTGCGGCAGAATACCTTTCCCATGTAAAGTACAATATGATGTGGCCATTCGTGGGTATATATGTACGCAGCTGATGGGATATTGATGTCGTTCGCCGGTTTATCAGAGCGGAAAGACCATCAAAGTGTATATACATGTTGTTATATGGGTCGTACACCCTTGACATCGTACCTAATCATCGAAAAAAAAAAAAAATAAAACAAATAAGAAGAAAAATTACTCATCAACCGGATGACGTGTGTTTGTGAAATTAACGATTGGGTATACGTGCTAGCTGTTTGCCGAACAAATAAATGTCATTAATTTATCCCCCCCCCCCCAACCCCTCAGATAATAGGACATTATCGAGCTCCATACCCGAGCATTGGACGAAATTCAATACGCTTCGAGGGGGAGGGGGATCAAAGGCAAAACACGCGGATTATTGAAAATTTCCGCTCGACCGGGCAATCGCCGTTCATTACCCAAATACATATACGTGTATGTACACTTGCGCATCGCCACTTTTTGCCCGGATCCACGGGGACAATTTTCGACGCCCCGATTACCCGCGCTATCGTCGTTATCACCCCCCGCGGATAATTCGATCTCACGCTACACGCGTATGGAGCGAGCAGGGAAATTTATTAGCCTCCCCAGAGGAAAGGGGACGATTTTTCGCCAGAGTTATAAAAGAGTAGCTCGAAAAAAAAATGTAAACTAGGACAAGCCGAGCGTGCATGTGAAACAAAGAAAAAAAAAAAAAAAAAACGAGAGCAACGCGACAACTCGAGGGGCGCTCGCGGTGGGACGCCGCAAATATATTATACCTGCGCTTGCTCACAATCGTTGGGTGTATACACACGGCACCCGCGAGAATTTCAATATTTCGGTCAAGATGTGTGCGTGAGAGCGACCATTACAAGCTCGCAGTGATCGCGCGTACGGGAAATATGGGGGCAGGGGACGGCCAAAACGATACTTGCTCACACGCAGCGTTTCATCCCCCTCCTTCCCCCAAAGGTGATTTTTCCGCGCGTGCTCGCCTGCACGGGACATTTGTACATCATTCTTGTTGCTACTCTCGCGTACACCGATTCATTTTATCTTTTCTTTTTTCCTACATCGTCGGGTTATTCGTTGTAATGCAGATGCAGAGTTTCTTCTTTCAATGGGAAAACGCTATCGAGGAATCGTATACATTGACTAACCGCACAGAGAGCAACAATATTGTTCGCTCAATGAACATTTTGGAAGAAAAAAATATGTATGTGTATACGACTTGATAAGCTTCCCATACACTCGATTGCAAAACCGGTATAGGTCGGAATCTATCTGCAGCACGTACACAGAGAGCGTATTACACCTAGAAATGATGCGCCCCTAGGCAATTCTTCATCCAACATCCAGCAAGCCCAAGATACGTGTACGATCTTTTCACGCATAACCGGCCCATCATGTAGGATGGGAGCCGGAAAATCCTCCCCCCACAGGCTTGCACTCATTTTTCGGGCTCATACGTACGCGCCCAAACCCGCGGGGGAGTTTGTATGTGTATATAATACCATATCGACTCAGCTGCGCCGTAAAAAAGCCCGTCCAATTTCTCATTCTTTCTTCTCCTGGTGCTCGATGGGCCGTGAGAGGGAAGTGCAGCGGTTTACTATATCTATCCCTTTCTCTGATGCTCGGCGATGAAGGATATGCACCGTACACGTATATATATGGGCGTTTTCATTTTTCTCGTGGGCTCTTTGTGCCCCGGTATTGCGTATATACATATACCTATACGCCGAAAACATCTGGATCGCGGGAGATACTTTATGGTTGCTCGGTCGAAAAGGATACTGCCAGCCAGCTAAACCGATGCGACCGAACGTTCGGGAACCATAAATATAGTTGTGCCGATATTTGTTGTCTTGGATAAATAAATGAACAAAAAAATTTAAAGCTTTTAGGCTAAACAGAAATATTTATGTTTTTTGCTCGCAGGTCCTCCTCTTTCCCGACGAAGGCTGGGCGAGGAGCGCGAGCAGTTCCTACTGGACGTTGACGCCCTTCTGGTGGAGCCGGAGCCGCTGCAAAGTCGTCGAGGTCGCGGGCACGAGGAGGTAAACCGCAGAGTTTTTCATTTTTCTTTTTTTTTTTCCCCCCCTCTTCACTTTACACACCCGCACGCGTTAGCTGATATCACATGTATCCATCTTTGAGAAAGCACACACGGCAATTACAGGCAGCATCTGGCTCGGGAGGCGAACTTATTCGCGAGCCACCAAAGGGATGGAGGGCTCGGCTCGTTGCACCCGGGCACATGCGGAGAGAGAATCGAGTCACCTACGCGGAATATTCGGGCCCGGAAACGCAGCGGAATGTGCAGCATCCATTCCCCCCCCCCTCTCTCTCCCTTGCCTTCCCAACTCTACATCTCTCTCCTCCTCTTGGCATGATACACCGAATCGCAACCAAAGTCCCACGTATAAGATCCTACGGGCTCTCTCTCTCTCTCTGACTTTACGTGCAAGTATAGGTGCACGGCATACGGTTCTCTCTCTCTCTCTGCTGTTGTACACACAGGGCGAGGGGGAATAATGTACCGTGGCTGCAAAACTAATGGGGTCAGACGTGGAAATGCCTGAGCAGCGTCGGTTGGGTTGTTAGGTGCGTTGTTGTTGTACCAGGCAAGTAAGAAGCTCCTGCCTGCGGTGCAAGCCAACGCACACACATACACACACGTGGCACATTAGCATAGTACAGCTTGCAATCCAAAGCGCTGTATACACGAGATCAGGTTATACCTTTTTGTACTGTGTTTAAAAAATATCAGTAGTTTTTCACTAAATTAAATACTTATACCCATACCTTCGCGGAATCTCTTCCAAAGCATCATCGTCATCGTAGGCCGCTGTTACGTGATATTGGGTGTACGTGTCAAAGGAAACGACGAGTAGAGAGAAACACGTCCTCTTTGGAGCAAAGACAGCCTTTCAAAGGAAGTTGTATCTGCCGACGACGCCGCGAGGGCTTTTACCCCGTTGGGCGCTGCCGCGAGAATAGTTTGCTCGGTAGGGCTGATTGAGATCGACTCACGTGCGCGGTTCTCGAGTATACTGCGTAGGTGAATAATAATGAAATCCAATGCCATCGCGAATCGAACGACAATAATTGTATCCACTCCGTTTCAATGGAAGAGAACTATTTTCGCTCGCTCGGCAACATTTTTTCATCAAGGGTGAAAGGGGGTGGGTGAAGAAACACGTATACATATACCTTCACCCAAGCGTCGGAGGGTGTTATATACATACCCCCGTTTCTTGCCAATGGAAGGGCATTTCGTCGAATCAGCGGCGCCGGGTTGTCGCAAGAATTCCGGTACACACGGACCCAGAGAAGAAGAGTAGTCATGTATAGTAGGGAGAAACTACCCTCCGCGTACATCCGTATGTACGAGCACCCACGTATACGTACACGCATCGGGAGGGGAAAACGATAAGAAATTTCAAGCATCAGCTTGCTTACGCTACATTCTCGAGCAGCTCTCTTCCCCCCGTCCGTCCGTCTTCCTGCCACGAATGACCCTGTGTACCTATATGTGGTATACATTCAAAGGACGGTGTACATATGGAGTCTGGCCGCGGGGTGTGCGGGGGTGGGGGCTCGAGTGTTTACCAAAGCCATCTGTATCTGTGTGCACCACTCCCTCGGCTATTCCCTTTTCTTTTCCCTCTTGCGTGTATACATACCTCTTGGGTGTACTTCATACACTCGCACTGGTCGGTCCAAAGGAATTTGCAGAGACGCGCTCCTACCCCTATGTGTATATTTGACTATCTCCCCCCCCCCTCCCCTCTCTTGGACTCCTCCGTTTCTTCTTCATTTCGTGCGGGTAGTTGCTCTTGTGTGTGCATTTTCCCCGCGGGAGTGTATTCCGTTTAATTCTTTCGCTATACGCTGTGTGTAAATGTACACGGTTTGGTTGGCCCGAGAACGATCAATGAGAATCCTGCCGCTCGAGTGTTTACTGCTTTTGCGTCGATGTAACCAGCGAGGGGTGACTTATTTTCGGTCTTACTTTTTCACTTGGCTTCAAACGAGTGCCGATAATGTGTTTTCAATTTTTACGCCACTGGCAAAATCCTCACCAGTCCCGTTCAATTGGTATCCCCACCGCGAAATCGCGCGAGTGTCGTTTAATTAAAAATATTTTTCTACGTCGCGAGTTATGTGCGACGAATGAAAACTTTTGCCCTCCTGTCACGGGGGGTGTTTTTTTTTTCCTATTGTGTTTGTCAAAACTTCACCATCGCAGTGGCTAAAAAAGTCCCAGATTCTAACTAGGGGAAAAAAAAAATAAAAGAGCCGAGCAATTAAAAAGTTCGAGGAAACGAGCGGTGCAGATCGGACGTTGGAAGCGAGGGAAGCGGAAGTTTTCGGAAAAAGTATTTTCACGTACAAGAGCCTCGTGGTTTGAAAAACAAAAACCAAAACGCAGAAACGCAAGAGCCACCCTGTCGTAGCCGCGTCTAATTAAAAGGGTCCTCTTTCGTTTTTTTTTCCCTACCCGGAAAAGAAGAAACACGAGATACACATCCTACCACCGCGCAACCTTCTCGTTTAGGAAACAAAAAAAAAAAAAAAAAAAAAAAAAAAAAAAAAAAAAAAAAAAAAAANTTTTTTTTTTTTTTTTTTTTTTTTTTTTTTTTTTTTTTTTTTTTTTATTACATGTTACATTGGAAAAATGAGGGTTGCAGTTTTGAGGTGGAGAAATATGCCAAAGCAGGTGTCTCAACCTCAACTATAGTTGGTGATTAGTTATACAAGAGACAGATGAAGAAAAAAAGTGCGATGCATGTAGCCTTATCCGTCTGGTTCTTTTGGGATAGATGAGGGTTTGGAAGCTGAAATGTTATCATAAGAAAGTAAAGTAGCAACGAATTATTTTGACAAATGAATTAATGCAATCGTTCTTCTTCGTAAAAGGATAGAAAAAAAAAAAAAAAATTTAGTAAAAATAAAAAAAGAGCCCTAATACCAAAAAATTTGGAATTTTTAGAAAAAAAAAAAAAAAAAAAAAAAAAAAAATGAGCGAAGGGGGTGGCGATAATGGGAAAACAAGCGAGAGAAAGCTTCGATGTATTTTCACTACACAGTCCTATACTTATACAGTCAATTCATTTTTGTATTCGAAGAAGGAAAGAAAGATAAAGACAACAATTATTAATCCGTGTATTATTATTATCATCTATTGTCATAAATCATGTCAAAAATAAATGTTACATTTACGCAGTGGCAAACGTTTTTTTATTCATTCACTGCGTCGAAAGATTACTCAACCCTTACCTATCATCCCCGTAAAAAAAAAATCCACATTAACCATACGGAACAACAGGTAAGTCACAAAACCACCCATAGTATCGAGTCGGCTAATGCAGAAGTGGCGTTGCCTCTACAGCTCGGATACTCATCCCTACGCTGTACCACGTGCCTCTCGTCAACTTTAGCATTAGCCATATAGCGTGTACTGCGGTTAGGCACTTCCCATGTCCCCTGGCCGCGCCAAGTTTTATCGCACATCCCCCGCGAACGATTCCCCCTTTCCCTCCGAAAACTCTTCACAACATCTTTGCTAAGTCCGCGGTTGCATTTGCTATCGTCAAAGCTGCGAGAAGTAAGCGAGCGAGGGAAGGGGGGGGGGCGCGGTGAGCCAAAACTTCCCCAATTGTCGCGAAAGTTGGCGAGAGAGCTGCAGGCTCATTTCGCTTTCCTCGCGCATGTACACACAGGAAGCCAAGAGGGAGGGGGCGGAGAATCCAGGATGCCATCGTCTTCGCACCCCCCTCTTTCGAGCCCGAGAAATTCGTTTAACGCCCCGGCGCGTAGAGAGAAAGCGGAGTCTTTGGCACTGGCACCACCTACGGCTTCTTTGATGGGCAAACGCAGGGACGTGCTCTGGAGGCCCCTGCTCTCTCCTGTTGTCGAGTCCTCCTCCTTCAAGAGTTAACAGCGAGGGTGTGCAGAGCGAGAGGCTTGGCTTGGAAATTATAACTTTCTCGAGCTCCCGCAAAGTTGGGTGTCTTTGCTGCTGCTTCTACCGAGCATCGATGCAACGCGCGTCCACGAGGTAATGTACGTGGGCAGGGTGGCTTTGGGACCGTCTGTTTACGTTCCCAGTTGTGGGGTTTTTTTCCTATTTTCTTTGCCAAGAGCCCGTTATTGGTAATTGCGTTGGTGACCTACATTATCTTATTTCACCTTTTCGAAAACCCACGACAAAACTTGTGATTCAACGCGTATTACTCAAAGCTTCATGCATAACACCGACAATCCGCCAAAACACGCCACCAATGGCGCACTTCGCGGTCCGCAAAATTGACCCGTACACACGCGGTATATGTGATGTACAAGCCCGAACCCAACTACGTCACTAGCAGCTGCTGCACCTGCACCGCCAATATAGCTGCGCTGTTGCGTTTCTCATTAGCATCCGTAAACATTCGACTATGTAGGTATACGTATACGCGCGGTAGTGGCGCAGCGCCCGGGAAATGAAGCCGAGCAACGCAGTGCTCGGTTCGATGAGCTGCTTTTGAATTCGACTCGCTCGGTTATTCTGGTGTGCCGACCGAAAATTTATCGCGACTGTGGTCGGCTATTTCACACCTGTCACTGTTTCATTGCTCTCGTCTAACTGCAAGGGTATATATACCTTCGAGGGACCATTTTTTTTCTCTCCTATTCTGACGAGCCGAAAAGCATCCTTCACAATCATTTGGGATACCGAGTGGAGGATAGAGAAGAAAGTGGTCAGAGAGAGACTTCCGCTTCTGTAATTGGTGCCAATCAGACTTTCCGTCCCCGAAAGAGGAAAATGCTCGAAAGCCGTGGTTGATATTTGAGCACAGAACAAGCCGTAAAACTCGGGTGATCATCGCTCGTGGCTCTAATTGAATGACGCGGGTACACCCCTCGGCGTCCCCTTGTAACGCGCTCGTCTACCCTTTGATGCAAACTGGGGTCTCTTTCAAATCTCATTGGGACACAAACTCAAAAAGATAATAGCCGAAATTACGCTTAAAGTTCGCGCCTCCCTTTTCTCGATCCAAAGCGACGTGTACCCGCAGTCCTCGGGCGCGAATCGTCGATCTAAAGCGCGCTCGGTACTACTGTATAGCCGGAGAACATTAATCTGAGCCCGCGGGCGCGAGAGGGGCTTAGAGAATCTCGAAATTTACATACAACCTTCCACCCCTTTTGGATGGGCGATGAATTTCGGTGGGAATGTACTTTGCATGTAAAGCTTGGCTCACACGTTTCTGTTTCGCTGTGCCGAATCTATTCTACCCCCCCCCCTCCCTGGTCTCTCATGCCGTTTACACATTATTTGTGGGGGAGGCCACTGCAAGGGTGTATAGTTTTGATCACGAGTGCGAATCTGTTTTTTTTTTTTTTTTTTTTATTACATGTTACATTGGAAAAATGAGGGTTGCAGTTTTGAGGTGGAGAAATATGCCAAAGCAGGTGTCTCAACCTCAACTATAGTTGGTGATTAGTTATACAAGAGACAGATGAAGAAAAAAAGTGCGATGCATGTAGCCTTATCCGTCTGGTTCTTTTGGGATAGATGAGGGTTTGGAAGCTGAAATGTTATCATAAGAAAGTAAAGTAGCAACGAATTATTTTGACAAATGAATTAATGCAATCGTTCTTCTTCGTAAAAGGATAGAAAAAAAAAAAAAAAATTTAGTAAAAACAACAGATTTTTTCTCGTGCCCCGTTGAGTTTCATAAACTCGTATCGGAACACATCTCGTTAACTACAAACACATGCCACCGATGTCGGGCGACAATAAAGCCCCGGCACGCTTCGATAAAGCCGCACGGCTGCGTGTGAATTTAAATCCCGACAAGATAAATTTTTCGGTCCCCGTGAAAAAGAGTCAGTGCACGGCTCTCTGGCGCGTTAACAGAAAAAGAAAAGAAAGATTACAACGATCGTATATATACCGAGAGGAGGAAGAAAGGGAGCAGCTGCGCCACCAACGATACGATTCGGCGCGTGATTAATGAAACGCGAGATCCTTTGGTTTTCATCCTTCAACCGGACCGTACGTTTTTTCTTTTTTATTTATTTTTTTTTTTTATTTGTGCATCATTTCCCTGTTTTCATATCTTACCGGGTGGTATATCTTGTCGAGCCCGACAATGTTTTCCCCCCCTTCTCTGATAAACGAGTCTTCGCCTCATTTTTTATACCCCCTTGCCTCGCTCGTGCATTATTTCGTTTCGTGGTATGGGCACCTCCTGCGTTACGTGAGTGGGAGATACGATCACGTAACGTAACGCGGGGAGGCTAGCCTGGGTTATAATTATCACGAGGGGGGGGAAGGTGCACAATGCCGAGTAGGTAGTACAACTCTCCGATAAGCGTTCACATGAGGTGCTACCTATCTCGCGTGCGTGAGTCTGAAGGTGATCGATCGGATTTTGGGTTGTCAAGATTGATCTAATGAATCGTGCCATAAGTGCGCCCTTTTAATTATATCCTTTAGTATATTATCATTATTTACGTTTTTCGTAGAGTTGTGTTTTCAACTAACAAGATTTCTGTGTGTTTTTTTTTCATCTTCACTTTTTTTCATGCATTTGTTTATACTTAAGTCAATAACTGTAATTTCATGCAAAGAGCGGATTTAAGGCATAAGGAGAAGCCCGTCACTTTGCCTAGCGGTTAACGTTTTCAAATGGAATAATTATGTAAAGGCAGTACTTTTACAACGCTTTGTTAATAAAAAACGATACTGTATTCGATATTGGTTGTGGTAAAGGCGGTGATCTACCGAAATTCAAGAAATACCAGATTTCCATGTACTATGACATTGTATGAGGCCAAGAAACGTGAGAAACAGATTGGAATATCTGCTTCGTTC
>NW_019379523.1:3284735-3296045 GCF_000648655.2 Copidosoma floridanum | reverse complement strand
GTGGCTCTAATTGAATGACATAATATAAACGTTCGTACGTAAACATAAATAAGCACATCACTAAGCGATAATATTTCAATATGACGATGTATACAATTAATCGATTGAGCGATAAATACAAGTTAATCACGAGTGCGCATCCGCGCATTTATAGCCGGGCTGGTTACTCCAATTTATTAATTAAACATAACTGCTGAATCGATACTAATTTTCCATCGGCAAAACAAAGAGTCGCTTCTTCTTCATCTTCTTTTCGCGGAACACGCGCTCCCTTGGGGTGGAATGAAAAAGTAATTTATGGAGCAATTAACCTCCGTGTAATATAATTTCGCGAACGAACGAGGGAAAAGAACAAAAAAAAAAAAAAATCACAAAAGAAGTTAATACTCGGAGATAACGATGTGTTTTGGGGAAAATTTTCTCGTTAACGGGGCGCGATACGTGTTTCAACAACAAGAGAGCAACGAAGCCCCATTGTTTTGTTCGCGTGTTTTTTTTTTGTTTTCTTTTTTTTTCCATCTTTCATTTCCCGCGCGTCCGTTCGTATTATGCACCTGCGACCTTCCCCGCCCTTCCTCCAGCGATAAACCGATACTCTCGTGCCAAATATTTTCAAGGATACGTGTGTACAGTTCGTATGTGCGCAACGAATGCATATTGCGAGAAAACTCTTTCTCCCTCTTCGTTTTAACACGTGTGTATGTATATTGTATATGCACGTATAGAGGAGCATAAAACGCCGTAAGCCGTTTGTTACGTTGTACAGGAAAAGAGGGAAAGGAAAATGGGCGAGGGTGAGTAAAAAACTACTTTAACTTTATCCGTACTCGCGAGTGTCCACGCGATAGTCGATACAATATATTTACACTTATTCGTTTCGGGTACACGTAACACGTACCCATATTTGTACATTTGCTCTGCTATTGTGATAATTTATCGAGACATGGCTTTCCTCAGTTTTTTTTTTTTTTTTTGTAAGTTAAGAGAATATTGTAACAATTATAAAGAGATGTATGTATATGAAGTAAATTTTAAGACAAAACGCTGATGGTGTCGTTTATAATCAAAGCTGTAAATACTCGTCAAGTATACATGTATTATGTGTTTGTAAGAATAAGAACAATAACGTTGCTTCGCCAGTGCGTACACGAGAAAAACCAAGTAGGTCAGTTGAATTTATTGTGAAACGAGCCACACGTCTCGCTCGAGGACAGTATAAAACCAAAGGGCGTTATTGTATGTACGTACGACGGGGCGATAAAGTCGTTGGGGGGGGGGGTTGTCCGAAAGTAAAAATAACAGGTCGGAGGGGAGGAAAGAAAACTTCGGAGTGTTTCGTCACCCCCACTTTCCTCGGCGTATCGGCAAGTCCATTCCCTCCTAATTTCCATTCTCCCTTTGTGTGCCCGTGTACAAACACCCCACACCCCGCGCCCTCCAATCGATCAATCTCCGTTTTGATTTTCTACTTCCCTTCGCTTACGATCCGAGACGGAAAAAAAATGGAGAGCGAAAGAATCGAGGAAGAGGCAAAAAGTTTTTTCCTTTTCGGACACCTTATCGTCGTTCGTGACACTTAGGAGGGGGTGAGAGAAAAACAGCCGATGCTTATCGGCCGGATGGCACGGTAAATATATATATATACGTACGCGATGACGGTGAGGCAGTGCGGTGCCGAAGAAAAATGGTCAAAGACAGAGAGAAGCGGAGTGAAAGTGAGGTATCGACTATATTACACGGGTGAGTGAAAAAAAAAAAAAAAAAAAAAAAAAAAGAAAATCAACGCTCGGCACCCTACATACACCTGCTCCCTTCCCGTGCAAGATGATTAATTTTTACACGAGCCCTCTGTACAGCGTCGTCGGGCAGCTGTTTAAAAACATATCCCCGAAAGCACGGGACATTTAACCGCGCATCTCGGCTCGTATAATAAAAAGACAAAGAGAGCATACGTCGTGCAGGGGGGGGGGTAATTTTACCGAGCGTATAATGCACGGCGACGCCACTCCGTTTGAAATTTTAATGAAAGGCCACGGCTCCGCAACTCCATAATGTACCTCGACGGTACCAGATTAACCGAGCACTTCCGAAAAAAATTCCAAAAGAGCCCTAAACTCAAAAGGTATACCATCGCGACAGGGATATTCCGTTATTAATCCGCAACAGGTAAGCTGAGGGCTCCATGGTACATACGCTCGTCGTCGCAGCGAAACGAAATCAGTCAGCCCTGCGGGGGTGGGGAACGATCGAAGGAAACACGACCTCGAGCTTTTGTCCACGAGGCCATTAGTCCGATTGGTCGGGCGGAAAAAAAAGCTCCGACGACGGCAAAGGGAACCTGTCTCCCCGTGTACCTTTGATTTTTCCCAACTACAGCGGAGACAGGCAGACGGAGATTGAGGGGCTGGTGGAATTTAAATCGTCCTCCCCCGCAAGGCTCCCCGGCGGATGCAAGTGTCGCGAGGGGCCAAGTTTTAACGAGCGCCACTAGCTCATCTGGGACGGCCGCTCGTAGGTAAAGGAGCTCGTTATACCTACCATCGCCTTGGCCTTTGCCACCGTAAAATTCCCACCCTTCGGAAGAGGAATCGAATCGATCCATACGTCCTCTCTCGCTCGCTTATGGCTTTGTTCTTCTTGTCGTCCTCACCGAACTTTTGCCCTTTGAAACGCGAAGCGTCAAATGTCCTTTGAAAAAGCTCCCCGAACCTTGTCGCTCTCTGGCGCATGGGAAACAAAAAAAAAGAAAAAAAAAAAAGGCAAGATTTTGCGCGTAAGCAAAAGACGACCGCGCTCAAGGCTAATGGTTCGAAAACTGCGCTATTACGCGAAGTAGCTGTACACACCCCCTTCCTTTGTTGGTACTCATATACCTGCCATCACTATGCTCTCGACGCACAATGCTGTAGGCTACGTACAGACGTATGCGCCAGCGGCCGGATGCTCTCGAGCTTGATGGAGCACTTAGCCGGCTGAAATAATTCCCGCGGATAATTTCGCGCTCCTACCCTCACCCGGAATTCCTTCGCCATGTATAGCCAACCCCGAGTAAGAGTCCCCCCTTGTCTCTCTCTCTCTCTGTGCGTGTACCTACTCTCCAGCTTCCATTGTGCAGTTGTCTAAATATTAGGGCTATTTGCTCGAGGGACAGGGAGAAACGAGGTTGGCTGCCAAAGACCGGGGGAGGGGGGATGATTATACATGTATTATCATGCCGTAACGCAATGTGGGGTAAATATATGGCGTGTGCACGCAGATGTTTCTGGGGAAAATGAATTAGCGACAGAAAAACAAAACAAAAAAAAAAAAAAAAAAAGGAAAAAACATATGTGACTGAAGACCACCGGGTCTGTTTGTTTGTCCTGTTGCAGGTACAGCACGCAAGCGAAAATGGTCGACAACGGCAACGGTGCGCTCTACATCATCGGCTCCTTCAAACGAATGACCATTGACGCCGACTTCAAAGTAACTATATGCATACGTATATAATAAACACTCCTCCCCCTCCTGAAACTCCCTTTGGCCACAACATCCCCCTCCTCATCCCCCCCCCCGTGATAACGAGCGTATACAAGCTCGCGAGGAAGCATACCTATTGTGTGCAGGTTCAAGTGTGTGCAAAGCACGCGATCGTCGCGTGTCACCAGAGACGTCGTCACCGCTCCAGGGGGGGTAGGAGAGGATCGTTAGTGTATTGTGTACGCGTCGTCGCGCGTATCTGGTGTCTGCCTGTAACCTCCGCATGTGCCGTCTATAGGGTGTATACGTGCAGGGCTTCCTCCTCGAAATCGTTGTACAGCGTCGAGACGGTGTTCCTTACACGCGTCGCGTACCACTGGATTTTCAAGCGCGTAGAATGGTTTCGTTGCCCCTGCGAGCCAACCAATCCTCCTCCTTGAGCTTAGCTGCATCGGTAAAGCGTTAATATAGGATTTATTCTTTTTTTTTTTTTTCCATCGGTCGCTTCGGTCTAATGGATCGCGCGTGGCTCGCAAGCCTGCAGGGGTTTCTTCCAATATGCGCTCGTTGCCACCACCTGTACTCCATATATTATACTTGCGGCTCGTCATGCACTGCGAATGAGCGAATAAGTACCTGCTTCCGGGAGAGCGTCTTTGGGTGTTTGTTACATGTATGCTCTTTTGAGAGTAATGATAATCTCTCGTTAGGATTGCTTCCATATAGTTTAGTCGCGAATTAACAAAGTCCCAGGGGTACGGTATAAAGGTCGGTGGGGTAGGTCGTAGCTTCTCGTACAACTCGCGCGAAACTCTAAGCCCATCGTCTATCCTCGTGTGTATGGATTCAGCTCCCGATTAATTATCGGCTAATCCGGCAAAAGCCTCCTCTGGCTCTATACCGGAGGTATAATAATCTACGCTTCTCGTTTTATCAATTATCGGGCGAGCTTACCGGATCGGGCGATTAACTTTTCAGCGCTTGAGAATACCTCGGTGGGGAATCGCAGGGTAACAAAGGAGATGTCCCCCGTCCGGTGTGTCGGTGATTGATGCGTGCACCCGCACCGTTAATGCATCCGTATATTAAATCTTGACGTCCGTAACGAGGAGCCAACTTTTTTTTTTACCCAATTCCGAAGTTAGAACGGCGAGAGCTTTCTGATTTCCGAGTCCAATTTGTACGTTTCCTTCGTTCCCAGCTTTTTCGTCGCGCTTGCATCCTCCTTTTTTTTTTTTTTTTTTTTTTTGCAAGCTCCGTTCCTGTCCGCGTCAGCGAGGACTAGCTCGTACGCGGGGTCTTTTTTTTCTTCTTCTGCCTTTTCCGTTTCGCGAGAGCAACGACTGCACTTTTTCACACGGCGTGTCCGTGGCTGTAAATTTTTTGCATATTCGACGAGAGCCCCGGGTATCAGTGTCACGTACTCTCTGTCCCTTTTCTTGTTACCTTCCATATATTTATTTTCTCGTTCGCGCACTGGCATGGAATAAAAAAAAAAGGAAAAGATGCCAGAGTCATTTTAAGTTTCCCGCACCTGCATCCTAATAGCTTAAAACTTTGTTAGTAACTTTGTGCAAGAAAACGAAGGAAATTATTATTATTATTATTAGTTTTGTATCAAAGATTGGTATTTATGTTTTAGTTTATTCCACAAACTAATTGTACATAAATCTAAAGTACCAATAGTACGTAAATTTTGTAATCTAAAGTCATGATCATGATTATCTATTTTCAGCTTCCAAGTTGGCCAAACAATTTTGCGTGAAACTGAGCAACTGTTTTTTACCATAAAAATATCAAAAACTATGAATTTTCGTTAAATAAATAATAGTAAATTAGTTACTTGGTGTTTATTGTGGATTGTTACATTTAGCTATACCACTTTCGTAATATTTATTTTTTCATTTAAAATCACAATCTTATCATTGAAAAACCCCAAGTTTAACTCCACATTTTTTTTTAATTTAAAATTCTTACAAAATTATTTTCGACCCTTTGGCGTTTGAAAACCCCTCGTTTTTTTGTACCTCTGTTTCATGGCGTCCAGCTGTACCTGACGTCCAACGTGTCGTCGAGCGACTACAACATGGGCTACAGTATGACCGGCACGTTAGAGCGCGGCTGCAAAAAGACCAACACCTTCCAGGTGACGCATTTCGCGGTCATACGCAGGCGAGACTACGAGAAGGCCTACGAGGACCGGAATCTCACCTAGTGCCCGTCCACGCCCCCGCAGTCCGAGTGCGGGGACTACGAACAATACACGTAGTCGTAAGGGTGCCTCGACCACACAATGTACACGTACTCTTTTTTACCATTGGTTTTTTTTTATCATACGAAAAAAAAAAAAAAACAAAAAAAAATGAAGCGCGTACAGATGCTAATAACGTGAGAGAAACAAAAAAAGAAATTCAAAGTGAGGATTGTGTAACACCTCGAGCTACGCCCCAAAGGAGAAAACTAGTTCAGCGAAAGGAAAAATGGGGGTGGGACGGCTTCGAACTTATTTACGATCTCGCGCGGAGTTTTGAAAAGTGGAACAGCCCAGCTGACCCGTTCTACTTCCCTAGCTCTCAACAATCATCCATTTTCGTGTTTATTATATTTTCAAGAAAAAAAAAAGGGGGATTATGGCTTTTCCTCCTTGATGCGCGTTCGGGAGATTTTTTGCTGTTCTCAAACTGAGACCGAATCCGGATGATTCGGCTATGGATCGACAAGCATTTTTATTCCCGCATTAAAAGAGACAATGTACACAGAGTTATTTTGACAATAGATTTGAGATTCCCAAACTGTATATTCATACGTCGTCTTATCCGTGTAAAATGTCGAGAGAAAAATGTTTATGCGTAACTGGGGTTGAACTATTTTTATTAAAAAAGTAAAAAATATCTATGAAAACATGTACTTGTGCCCAGGAATACGTGGGAGAAGGAAACTGCAAATGTACCAGAGGGTGAGTTTAAATTTCATTTGTGTGTGTGTTTGTCGCACCTAAAAAGCGGAGGCACCCCGTGACAGAGCAAAACGTCCATAATAGTGTTAATAGGTATAATAATATATCTCGTGAGTATATATAGAGCGAAAGGAGCCACTGCCGTTAGAGTTGAGTGAAATTGCGAAGAATCGAAATATTTATTGGATTATACGAAAAAAATCAACACAAATTGATGACTTTAAAAAAAATTATTTTCCAAATTTTTATCAGCATATTTTTCATACATTTTTCTCTCACTTTTAAGTATCGAAAACGTATTGTGGCTTAGTACCTCGTCGCAAAAAATTTCACGGTATACTTTAAATCGGCTCTCCAAAACCAAAGTATTAGCACGTAAGTTTTCTGACCGGATTTCATTCCTAACACGGTGAGTTTGAAATACTCGCGATGGCTTTAATAATTGTCGACGCTTCAAAAAAACTTTGAAATATAAATTTACACTATAAAATTATTTGTTACAATAAAAGTGACTAAAAAAAGGGAGGAATAGAATATGATGCTCGAAACAAAGAAAATTCACGTGCGTCGTAATGATCATCGTAAACTCACAGACGAGATATACGCATTATTGTATGATAAACTGTGTAAGGCATCGTAATAGTGGCATGACGCATTATAATAATATATTTATTCTATACATAAATGAATATGGATATAATAGCGTAAGGTAAATGTACCGAGAGTGTATAGATTATAAAAAGTGCGAAGGAGAAAATTTTGCTCGAAAATCATTGTACATTGTAAGTATAGAGAGCAGTGTTGCGCAATATGCACACGAGCGTGTGGCGATATTTATTTTTGCTATCGAAGTAGTGATGAAAGAATGTCGACGTCGAATGTTTTACGTGTTGTACGATATATTACGTATTGCATATTTAACTCTCGATATTCATCCTAAGTTTGCGTCTACCTTTACGAAAACCGCCTCCGAATGTGTACGTTAAAGCGACGATTTTTTGTTTTCCCGAGTTGTCATGTGCATTTATTTTAACGGCGGTACACGTGCAATACTAATTTTAACGACCCGATCGTTCAAGTTTGTTTGTTTGTCTCATTATACTATGTAAATATTTTATTGCACACACGTGGCGATGCATACACAATTTTACTTTTTTTTTCTCGGAGTATCCGACTGAGGCTTTAATGTATGCAATTAAAAATATGCGTTGAATTTGTTGTATTTTATCTCTTGTTCACAATCATGATTAATAATTTTTTTATTTTTTCGCAATCTTATTATTTAATAATCTCACCAACAATTTTAATGATTTGAAAAGTGGAATAATTCTATGCGTATTTTCAAGGGTTCGGACAAAAGAAAAGTTTATCTCCCGCAAAATCAAATGTCGAAGGTTGTGAAAGTTAACGAGGTTCGAAATACATAATCAAAAGACCGAAAAACACAAAGTCCGGCATTGCACTGTTTCACCGAGTTGAAAATCAACAAACAACAAAGTCGCGCTGCTTTTTTTCCGCTTCGATGTACATCGATGATGATATCGTTCTAGTTGTTACTGCCAAATATCAAGAAAAAACCAAGTCGTCCTCGACGAGGCGCTGGTCCTATAAAGTATCGAAACTCGACAGATGAAAATAAAAAAAAATATATATATANAAAACTCAAGCGAAACTCTGGTTATCATATTGCCAAATATAATATATATATATATATAGAGCAAACTCGTGTTAAAAGTAAAAGGGAGACAAGTGAGTAAAAATAAAACTACATGGGTGTGCGGGTGCGTGTATCTGTATAAGTACTACATAAAGGAAAGTTGGACTCGATCTATTTTTTGTGCGAGTGAGGCGGTGGCACGTAATACAGGGTTTAATCGAATTCTTCGTTCCAAAAATCAGCGAGTTGCCAAGAGTTCGGTTCCTATAGTCTGCCGTTGATTACTTACCTATCGTTGATTTTTAGATTACGAAGAATCGGAAAATAGAAAAAAGAGGCAGAGAAAAAAGTATTTTATTCTTCATAGACAGCCGATGCGCATAGGTGTTTAGGAAATCTTTCATACTCTTCTAACCTAATCGAACAACTAATATGTAGAGCATATAATAAACGTAGATGATGCTTTTTCACGTAGTCATGAATATATCTGTAGAGGAATCAAAGACTTTTGGTTTATTCGACTGATTTGGCAGTGTTGACGTAGGTAAATTGCTGTAGGGACTATTGTTGACAAACTAGTCTTGTATTGATTTTTGCATGAAGTTATGAACTCTTAGTAGTACACTTCAAGACTGCTAAACCATGTTTCAACTTCAACGAAATGAGATATCTTATATACCTACTCTGTAGAGCAGGACAGAGTTTCTTATACTCGTAAAACTTAACAATATCGGTTGAGAAACGTCTATTTTTAATTACATGACCTTGTTTAGTTTTATTCTTTGGCTCCTATAATTCCCGTGATTATGACTTGCAAATTTACTAAAACTATTTCAACAATTTATTTTAAGTACAATGCTGTGATGCTAATGGTTTGCAACTATCGATACATTATTATACATCATCCAGGTGGTTCATTATGTACGGATTAATTGCTTGCATATATCATTAAAATGATAATAAGTTGAACTTCAAGTTGATTAGTCTCTTCAGTTTACCAAACCAATTTATTTTAAGTACAATGTTATAATTCTAATAGTTTGTAAACAATTATCGAGACATTATTATATCATCCAGGTGGTTTATTAGTAAACATACGGATTAATTGCTTGCACATCACCATAACAATTATGATAAGTTGAACTTCAAGTTGGTCAGTCTCTTCACAACAATCCTCTGCTAAGTAGAACATTTAAATTGATCCGATATTCATCCGTTTCTCAAACCAAACCCTATACTATATCTAACGAGCTTTCTCCACGTGGCAGATGCCTTTCGAAATCGCTCACTGTAGCTTTTATCCACAAACTATACTATTACTAACCTCCAAAATTCTTCAATGTAGTCGCTGTTGAAGCTTAAAATAAATAACTCTCGCGTCTTTTTAGAAAAAAAAAAAAAAAACAAGCATACGGTACACACGAGATTAAAAGTAAAATAGTTAGAAAGTAATAGAGAGTATGGCGTAGTAGGCGTCCGACTGTATAGCTTTTAGCGACCTAGGATGATCTAAGTGAAGTGTATAACGTCCGATATCACGGTCCCTCCTGACTACATAGCCGTAGCTTATAGACCCAACGATGCACGCTTTCTTCGAGACAACACGTCAAAATACAAAACAGTGAACAAATAAAAAAAAAAAAAAAAAAAAAAAAGATATAACACACTTAAACACACGCAAGTCACTATCTTCGTCGGCTGCACGCGGGTCTCTAGTTTTTTTCTTACGTACTTACTGTATAAAAAAAGGAAGTTTTGTCGCCAAGCGCGCGCCCGTCCGTTCTCTCCGTCCCCCCTAAAAATGGAATTTAACCAACTGCAGATTAATTTATTCCGACAAAAGTTGGGAAGAAGTCTCGTGGATCGTGTGTACACACGGAGAAGAGGTTCGCCCATGTATGGGTATGTAAGGAGTACATTTGACGTTTCCAACCCTCGTCTGGCTAACGGAAGGTTTCCACGTAACGCAGACTTGGAATAATAAAAGGGACGTTCCCGATCGATCATACGCTCTTTTTTTCCTACAATCGATCTGTTTCTTTCTTCTTTTCCTCAGGACGGGGTATTTGTGTCTTCCCGTCTGCGTTTTGTTTCTTGGAGAGGAATGAGGGACGGACGGTCGTGTCTTTGGCGGCGTAGATCGTAGGTGTAGACATTGTAGAACCGTAGAATCGATGTCGTTTATCCTCGAGAGCCGCAAAGTTTGTCTGGGTTTTTCATCCCTTTTTCCAAGGGAATCTGTCCATCCGGACCGCACGCGGTCGATGAAATTTTATTGCTTTCTTGAATACTTTGACAGAGAAGTTGTCCTATACGAATCCAATCAAGTAAAACTTGTTTGTATTTACGGACTAATTCAGATGTTTACTTTTCGTCCCCATTAAAACGAGCCATCGGCGCGTGAAGGGCACGTAGGGTTTCCCGGTGCTTCCAACTAGTTCGTGAAGGTTATTTTTTCATCGGGGAATCCCCGTTTAACTTCGCGGTGGGCATTAGAGCGGCTCTTCTCTCGAGGACGTAAATAGTAAATACTTAGTCACTGTGGGAACAGATAACTATTTTTCACTCGAATTTCGGCAACTGTATTCACGAGATAACGAAAATCTATTTTAGATTAATATTATATAAAGGAAATCGAGTAATTTTAGGTTCTCTCTTATTCAAGGTTGGAAATATTTAAACGAAATTTCAATTTAATCACACAAGTTACTTGTGAATTATTTGTCAAAATTTTCAATTATTACTAAAAACGATATGGATTGGAAATCATATTTTAATTCTTGATTGAATGAGTCATGCATAATAAAATCGAAGGTAATGGTTGGATGGTTCAAGCCCGTTTGTGATAAAAACAAATTAATAAAAAATTAATGCTTCGTTCAATCAATAGTATAAATTTTTTTCACAAAACTTTGATATAAATTGTTACTACATAATTGTTTATAATAACGTTTATTATTTCAAACGTTATAAATCCATAAATTTAACAAACTTTCACTTTAAAATAAAAATTGTTCTGTTAATAGTATTCAGTAAATTATGTTCCAATTGAAAATCGGAACCTTAATATTTGGTTAATTTATTGTTAGTTTCTTTAAATAATATCCAACCTTGAACTTTTCCAAGCGTCCGTTAAATTCGATGTCTAGTTTACATGAATAGAGTTTCAAAAGATCGTAAACACTAATGACGTAATAGTATACGTAAATAAAATTATTTCTAAGGTAATGAAGTTTTT
>NW_019379523.1:3227995-3281290 GCF_000648655.2 Copidosoma floridanum | reverse complement strand
AAAAAAAAAAAAAAAAAAAAAAAAAAAAAAAAAAAAAAAAAAAAAAAAAACCCAACAAAACATAGCACCCGACAATGCACTCGAATAAAAGAAATACCTCGAAAAATACCCACAACAGTGATCGTGAAAACGGATGTACAGTATGAATAAAAAAAAACAAGGAAAAAACAAACAAAACCCTGACTTTTATGTCAAAAAGACATTTTGCAAGAAAGGGGAGCGCGAAATTTATATGCTCACCGAGATAGGTATATCAAAACGATTTCTAAAACAACGTCCGCTATACACGTGCACCGTCGTGTCGTGCACACTCCTCGCTCACACATAAAAATGTATTGTTATGCCTCGAGCGGAGCACTGACATTCCGTCATGCTCGCGTTTCCCAGATCGAAATAATGCCATGTGAATTTTATAATCATAAATATTGAGAGAGCTACGGGGAATTGATACTACCGCATGCTACGACGTATACCACTCGACCCCGTTAGGAATCTAACCATCACCACCACACAGATTCAATACTCGTAAGCTCAGAGCTGTTCTACAGCTGCTGTTGTTGTAGTACAAAGTTGGCTCCCGGCTCGAATACCAGTGGTCGTTTGCTCTGCCTCCTCTCGCATACGAATTTTTTCCCCGCACAGCGGAGCAGAGACGAGTCCGTAATACACTACTCTCTAGGTGTTTTCGAAGCTATGACCATCAAACGCGAATTGACTTTGTTGTCAACCAATTAATTGTTTTTACGCTAAAAGGTAAGGAAAAAAATGTTTAATAGTAACGATGTTTTAGCAATAAAAATTATAGTTTGAATAGTTAGGATTACGGTTGAAAATATTTTTTTTTTCTTTTTCGCCAACTTGCATCCGATTTACAGTGCAAAGTGGTATTTTTTGCTAGAATTTCTCCATAATTTTCATCATATTTTTTGTCAGTTTGTACATATCTACAAAAGAAAGTCAGCCGGCGACCAAATTGCACTGCATACGCGTTTAATCAAACGAAAAAGCAAAAAAAAAAAAAAAAAAAATTTAGTAAAAACAACAGATTTTTTCTCGTGCCCCGTTGAGTTTCATAAACTCGTATCGGAACACATCTCGTTAACTACAAACACATGCCACCGATGTCGGGCGACAATAAAGCCCCGGCACGCTTCGATAAAGCCGCACGGCTGCGTGTGAATTTAAATCCCGACAAGATAAATTTTTCGGTCCCCGTGAAAAAGAGTCAGTGCACGGCTCTCTGGCGCGTTAACAGAAAAAGAAAAGAAAGATTACAACGATCGTATATATACCGAGAGGAGGAAGAAAGGGAGCAGCTGCGCCACCAACGATACGATTCGGCGCGTGATTAATGAAACGCGAGATCCTTTGGTTTTCATCCTTCAACCGGACCGTACGTTTTTTCTTTTTTATTTATTTTTTTTTTTTATTTGTGCATCATTTCCCTGTTTTCATATCTTACCGGGTGGTATATCTTGTCGAGCCCGACAATGTTTTCCCCCCCTTCTCTGATAAACGAGTCTTCGCCTCATTTTTTATACCCCCTTGCCTCGCTCGTGCATTATTTCGTTTCGTGGTATGGGCACCTCCTGCGTTACGTGAGTGGGAGATACGATCACGTAACGTAACGCGGGGAGGCTAGCCTGGGTTATAATTATCACGAGGGGGGGGAAGGTGCACAATGCCGAGTAGGTAGTACAACTCTCCGATAAGCGTTCACATGAGGTGCTACCTATCTCGCGTGCGTGAGTCTGAAGGTGATCGATCGGATTTTGGGTTGTCAAGATTGATCTAATGAATCGTGCCATAAGTGCGCCCTTTTAATTATATCCTTTAGTATATTATCATTATTTACGTTTTTCGTAGAGTTGTGTTTTCAACTAACAAGATTTCTGTGTGTTTTTTTTTCATCTTCACTTTTTTTCATGCATTTGTTTATACTTAAGTCAATAACTGTAATTTCATGCAAAGAGCGGATTTAAGGCATAAGGAGAAGCCCGTCACTTTGCCTAGCGGTTAACGTTTTCAAATGGAATAATTATGTAAAGGCAGTACTTTTACAACGCTTTGTTAATAAAAAACGATACTGTATTCGATATTGGTTGTGGTAAAGGCGGTGATCTACCGAAATTCAAGAAATACCAGATTTCCATGTACTATGACATTGTATGAGGCCAAGAAACGTGAGAAACAGATTGGAATATCTGCTTCGTTCGTACATTTTGATGCTTTCCAGGAAGAACTTGATTTTGAAATAACGTTTAATGTTGTTGTGTCAAACTTCTCATTTCACTACGATTTTGGAAATGACTCAACAATCAAAACTGCTATCAACAACGTTTCGAAACATCTCGTTCCAGGAGGCTTCTTTCTTGTGACAGTTCCGAGTGCTTCGACAATAATGACATACAAAAAAGACGGCAAGTTAAAAAACAAGCTATTTGAAACATCGTTTATGGAAAAAGATTCAAACGGTTATATTTTTAAAATAATAGACACCATGGAGCTCGGGTGCATTGAATATTTTATTGATAAGAAGAAGCTTGTCGAAACACTCAAAGCCAACAAGATGCAGGTCGTGTACACCCAAAATTTCTTTGATTTTATTATCAGTAGAGCTTCACTAGACCAAACTTGTGAAGCTTGAGCAAATGACTGCTGCTGAAGAGGAAAACAGTAGCGTTACACGAAATTATGGTGGCAAAAAATTTTGTTTGAGATTACTTTGTCAAAGACAACCAAAATTTGTTTTGACCACAAACGGAGTATGGATAACAATTGCATATTATAAGCTTCGTGGAGAAATTAGACTTTTAGCGTTTTGCAGTTTTGACGATCGTAATTTTGTTCAATTTCATGAAACTTTACTGCTTCTGAATCATCAAATTTTGTTGTAAAAATGAAGCTACGTGTACAATTTTAAAGATAGTTTCAATAAATTATTCTCCTAAATGGGTTGAATGGTAGAGTCACGTATTCGACTCACCATTTACGTACTTACAAGGATCAAAACACGAAATGTTGATGCTGTGTCACATGTGAGGAAATTAAATACGGACTTTGAACTCCATTCTTAATGATACAAAATAAATATTGGAGTAAGTAACTGTTATCTTTGTGGTGTAATCATAACATTTGTTTCCTTTTTTATATTGGCCAAAAGTACATCTTACGTAAGGAACAGATTCATATCTGTCTATCTCTATTTATCCATCTAAATCGTGCACAGCGAGCATGTCTCGTTCGCGAGACACATCAATTAAATCGAATTATCAGCTCCAGCTACGTGTCTCTTGTATTTCATTACTCGCGTCGAGGATTTTTTTTCTTTCCCTTCTCATCGACAAGTCCATTAGTTCCTTTTAACAGCGCTTACATAGTTCGCAGCTCCCAATCTCTGCATAAATGAACCCACCGTTCATTACCTATTCAATCGTAATCTCGGACTTTCGACTAATAACAATAAACGCCGTCCGCCACTCGAACGAACGCTCTCACCAATTTCTCCTACAACCTGTAACGTAATAATCCTATTTTACCACCATTACCATAGTGAATAATAAAACACTCGGAAAAAAATGGAGAGAGGGTGAGGAATCAAGATCGTCGTGTAATGACAACAGCAACAGTAGCAATCACGACAATAATATGTGATGGTAAAAATGGTCCCATACTCGCTGATTTAATAGCCGCTAGCCCATGCATGTATAATGCGTTAGTACACGTACTCAGCTCAGGGTGTAATTATCACGGCCCGGCTATCTGATTAACGTGCCGTCTCTGCGCGTTCGAAGCACCGCCATGGAGGTCTGGCGCGTATATCTCTCGGAATAATTCAATCCCAATAGCCGGCTAATTTAATTGCCCCGAAATAATATCGGCCTTCCCTCGCTGCGTCCGCCACTCGAATTTTAAGCGGTGCCACGGATGCGTATAGGTATATACATACAGGTGCAGCGCGGCAGGGAGCCAAAGGCCTCTCCCCGCCCGAAATTCTCTCCTGCATTAGGCTTATCAGCGCTATCGTTCCCTCGGGCCGGTGTTTCGAGAGAATCTTTGCCCGGACCGAGCTGTACTGTATATACATTGGAAAGAGAACGCGTAGAGGAAGTAAAAGTCAAGCGGGGAAAGTTTGTCAGTGATGTTAATTTTGAGTTTTCTCGTGCTCTTCGGTACGTTTGCCTCTGACTTTTTTTCTAAGTTGACGATTTTGAGGGTGTCAACAATGAACTTCCGGAAACTTACACCGTTTCCTTCTGTATTTCGTAAAATTTAATGGGCGTTTACAGGTGACCAACTCATTTATAATACGGGGAATAGTGGCCCGGTCGTCGTTTTTTAATAGAGCTTTTTATTTTTCGTATTGTTCGTAACAATATCTTATGCCTTTCACTCGCAAGTACTTTCTAACGCGATTGACAAAGTTCGTTATTGTGTTGGTTTTGAGCACAGTTGTAAAAGTTTATTCCATACTTCGTACCAGAGTTGAACGGTACTTGCGATTACCGCTCTTGGCCAAAAATTCATTCACGATCGGTATCATTTGTGCGATCAAAATATCATGGTTTCCAAAGTCACTTTTGGTATATAATTACCCTGGTAGAAAATTACTACATAAACTGGCCAGAAACTCGTCAAGGTATATGAGTAAATGGGCTTATAACAGGTTGACGAGTTTTTGCCGAGTTTACGTAGTAACGTTTCTACTAGGGTACCGATTTATTATTTAAATAATTGAAAAACTATGCAAAATAACGGCTTTTATGCAAAAAGTGACGTAATAGAGCCCTTCCTAGATGACGCTGGCAGTACTTCACGAGAAAAGAGATGTTGATGGCGGTCTTAGAAATTCCTGCAACTGTAGCGGCAATTTCTTGTTTAGCACAATCCTCTATCATAAGTTTGCTCAATCAGTGCTTTTTAATAATGCTTCCATCTAAGACGTCATCACCTCTGAAGTACAAGGACGTTTGTATTTGTTCACGTGTCATGGTCAGTTGACCGCTGAGCGGCATGTTATCTAGGGGTTTGACACCACCAGTCTTGTTACCTTTCAGCCGCATTTTTTGGCACTTCTAGTAAGATACTTATATATTGGGAAGTAAAATTGCAACCCATACATCTAAATACTTTCTCGTTCGCCAACGCAGATGGAAAAAAATTTCTTTTAAAATATTTTCCTTAGAAAATACAGATGAAAATCATTACTATTGGAAGTATAAGTGATAAGACAACACTCATCATAATTAGCTTATGCTCTGGTATCCACCTCTTTGGCTGTGGCTGATGATGGACCATCATTAGACAACCTAAGATTACCAATACTGTGACTACTTGATGATGAGGAGGCCGATATCGCAAGTAGTGGTGCTTTTGACGTGCCAGAGACTTTACGTTTAGGTTAACGTGGTACCAGTGTGAGTGAAGTTGTAAGTATCCGTAATTTTGTTATTTCATCAGATGGCTTGGCAACATCTGGAAGTTATGCGTTTATCATAGCAATATTTGAATTTTATATCATAATATAATTCATGATTAGAATTGTCCTTGTCAGTGTTTCTTACCCATTATCAATGTCTCAACTTTTTTGTGAAATTCACTCGTCAAATTGGTTGGTTCATTTTGACTCATCCAATAATAAAGTAACACAAAGTTACAGTTATATACCTACGATAGAACGTTTGATGCGGACTATTAATAGCACTGTTTCATACAAACTTTTCGGGTAAACACAATTGTGCAAAAGTCATACTTCAACTATTGTAGACTGAGCAGCTTTTTTAACTTCAATGCAACGGGGCTGGATCATTAGGCGTATCCGTCAGCGCAATCAGTCGAAACTGTGGTTGGCTTGAAGAGAAAGCACCAGTATACATTCGATGCAATTCAGGCATAAGACGCCCCTGATGTCGGTTCAGGGAATTCTCCTCCTTTTGCTGTTTCCTCCCTCGATTGCGTTTCCGGAGGGAAAGCGCTCGTGGCAAGACGACGATCGATTGGTGCTCAGTCTCTTCCTCTCCCTAGGTTGTTCCTTCGTTTGCTCGATGATAATATGTCAAAGGCCGTGGCTTTGATCTGATATTACACGTAATTGTACATGCAAGGTACACTGAGGTATTTACATTTGTCCTTTTAGATTCTCTGTTCCCCGGAAAAGCGTAACGAGGTGCCCAATTTGAGGTGTGCCTTTTGCGTCTGGGCGACTGCAAATGATGCTCTATTCGGAGAAATTTATGGTTATGGGTTTGAGTAAAATGTGACGATCCATGGAAGCAATATTTCGTGACAGTGAAATTCAATAAAATTCAAAGACCTGTGCAGATCTGTGAGCAAATAAATTTCAAATGTGCATTATTGGGCTAGGGATACGACTCTCAAATAGCTCGTCGAAAAATTCGCTCTTGGGAAAGTCAAGAGTTTTTAGTGAAGCTGTGTAAGTATGTAGGACGAACAGTATCACCTTAGCTCTGGCTTTGCGAATATTTACTTCAGCATCGACTTGTATGAACTGAGGTGACACCTAGAGCGTTACTCAACGTAACCATGTGGATATTTTTCATTTCCGCATTCAATGAAATAGATGATAGTGATTTGTTCTTTTTGAGGATCGAATTTGTTAGCGATCGATGATTGAGTATCAATGTTAATTAAAATACGGGAAATTGGAATCGATGCGTTCACGCGTAACGAGTTTACACGCGTGATGTATTTACGCGTATTTCTGTCAACGTTTGCATCTCGATAATTACATTAATCAACTAATGGAATGAGTGATTTGGTATAGGAGTACCCACTCTAGAAATTCCAAAAATTAAATTTCTCAAATCAAGTTGAAAGTCATGTAACTAGACAATGTGGAGAACACATTATGCTGAAAAGTACATAGAAACTAAATATAGTAGAAAACTTATGTTGCAATGGATTACAAAGGTCAAATAAATTTTATTTCACCGTTTCAACATAATTTAGCCATTTTATAAATTACAAACTGACAATATACTTGAATGTGTTTTTTCATAACAATTTTATCTGATTATTTTACTAATAGTTACTATTATTATTCTTGTTGTTGTAGTTAGTAAAATTTCCATTGATTCAAAGGAATACATCACAAGTGTCTAATCCAGTGGTTTAAGTAAAAGAACTCGGACTTTATTCAAGGCAAGCAAGCACGGACGCCTTAATTGATTAGCAGCTTAGCAGTGCCAGCCATAGACGCTCGCAGATTCCGTTTCGATTTCCGTTTCGATTTAGATTGACGATCCAACCGAGTAAAAGAGAGAAACCCATGGCAGGGAGGGGGTCGTCCTCTTGGATACCTGATAATCTTGTCGGATGTTCACGCTTTGGCGATAAGCCCGTGGGAATACCACTAGCAGAAGAGGAAAGAAAAGGAAAAGGGGGGACTCTTAAAAAGGGCGCGTCGTATTTTCTCCCCTCTGTTGGCTCGACGGAGCCACTGATGGATTGCCCCGGAACACTATGCCACTCTCGAGACGTAAGCATTATGCCCAGTTTTGTGTCCCGAAGAGTTAACGTACGTGTACGTTGTACGTCCCCGACGAGCTTTCACAGCGATGACAGTACAATGTCGGTGCTGTCGATTTGACGGCTGATTATTCATTCGGCTGATGAATGAACTTTTTGAAAGCACAGGTTGCTGGCACATTCAGGGTTTCCGGGGAACGAAATTAATTTAAAAATAGATTTCAATAGCGAGACCGATTCGATAAACAGATAAATAATGCACCTAATTTCGAGAACCCTCTATAATTATCGTGCGATCCACCCTTATACATTACCTCCCACCCCCAATCCCGATATTGCGAGCGCGGAAAATGTCATTTTGTTCATTATTAAAATCCATTACCAAATTCAATATCAGATTATCGAGGTGTGTTATTCCTCGTAGAGTGAAAATTAAAATTATAAATACGCTAATTACATCATCATCTCCAACAATGGCCTCTGCACGTAATCCCCGTGTAAGCGTATTGTAGTAACAGTCGTGGATGAGACTAATTAGAGAGCATCGCGTAATTAAAATTAGTAATGAACTTCCAGTGCACATCGAGAGCTCTCAACTTATTTCGTCACAGCTCGGTTCCAACTTTACGAGGAGAGTTCATCGTTGGGCGGACAAACAATGGCCCAGCGATGTTAATTAATATTGCACGCCGAGTTTTCCCGCGTAGCTTTTGTATCCGATACCGTTTGTCTCCCCAGAAGTTCACCGACAGCCGAAAGCAAGGACAGCTCGTAAATAAGGAAGTAGTTTCTCCCCCTCCCCCCCCCCCTTGGAAAAGAAATCGCTGGGGAAGCGAACAACCCTCCCGTTTCCGAGCAAAAGTTCTCGACAACTACACTCCCCCCACCGTCTTTCTTCAGATGGAGCAATCCTGGGATAAGAAGCCACTCGCCGCTCATAACTCACGCGAGTATAAGAGCGCGTACGGCCTTTTTTTTTATTTTTACTTTTTTTCCCCTCGAGCGAATAAATTGCGTAATTTAGCTGGTGGAGTTTCCAGGAGGCCGAGGGAAATGCAGCTGGTTATTGTGTTACGGAAAAAAGCTTTTAGGACGATGGCGCGGGTGCAGCGTGAAACCGAGTTAAAAATTCATCTTGGGGCTCTGTGGGAGGATTGCAAAAAATCGGGTGGGTGTGGTGGCGATGGTGTTAGCGCTTGGTTTTTCTCGCTCAGGATTGGATAAGGGATTTTCTACCGTCGAGCGCGAATCTTTTGTGGATTTAATTTACTTACGTTTTTGAGAACAAAAATGCAGGTACGCTTTTGATAAGATATTACAAAAGTAACTTGCATTCGGTATAGTCAGTTAAATGAGCAATCGTATTTTTCATAAGGACAAATGTCCCACTGTATTGGTCGTTTTTTCAATGACTCCTTCCTCTGCCAATTATGTAAGTAGTCTGGAAATGTCAAAAGTTTGAATGGTTGGTGAAGTGGCTTGATTTTTAGAAAGATCTTCAATACGGTTTTCTAAAGTTCATAAAATAATTACAGCAGCTTCAAATGTACTGTAGTTGGTTAACTCTATGAATTTTCGACATAAATAAGGTCACATGACAAGAACCTCGATTCAAAGTATTTTTTGGCTGTAACTCGGGAAAAAATCAAAATACTCGGCTGAAAAATAAGTATTTTATTGAAAAGGTTACGACAAGTGCTGCACTCTAATTTTTTCAACTTTTTACAATTTCCGGAACAAGTGAAAAGATCAGTCGGTGCATCATTACAAAAGACTTCGGAGCATCGGAAGCGTTAAGTTTCTGGTTATCAACGATGACATGCTGTTTTTGAAGTTGCATCTATTATTCAGTAAAAAAGACTTTTATAATGAAGTAATGCAAAAAGTCGATGATAACTAATTAAAAGTTATAAACTTAATGATTCCGTCACTATAAAAATATTGTGTAGTAATATTTTAGTAGTTTTTTTGAGAACTATTACCATATATTTGAAATATTATTTTTTAAATGTTTTAATGAACAATGAAATGATGAAAGTATTCAATAAAATTGCTTACAAATCTTAATGACCTGTAAAAATTTTAACATGTAACATCTATATTTTTACAGATACAATTCAATTTTTAAGATATTGGAGAAATCATTATTTTCAAAGGTATTTAACTATTGCATTTATGTATGCCAACAGAGTTTATCTAAAAATTTGTCTCATTTTCAAAATTAAAATAATCAGTTAGCTAATGTAGTACCATTACACATTTACCAGAACGGTTTACTTTTTTACTTATAGAAAATTTCATTTTAAATAGCATTTTCGTAAAACGACTCACTATAATAGATTTTTGAGTCGGTTGAGTCGATTACACCATTGTAAGGAGATTTAATCTGGAAACTTTTAAAAATGATCATTTAATTGAAATGCATTTTTCAGTTAAAAAAAAAAATTACTGTGAATGCAAGGTAAAAACTATTGTGAAAACTTCTCGATCACAGCTTAACCATTTCTTTTCGGTGAAAATTCAATGAACATGACCTCGGCTTCCAGAGTCACGTATCTACTATGATCAAACGAAGACAAGGATACGGAAAAAAGCCGTTTCCGTAGAATATTTGTACTAAGATAATATCCGCAGCACATCGATTCTCTTCCTTATTTCCGACCAAAGTATCCTTTCCGACTCACTCCCGTACCTCCTTTCCTTATTTTCCACTCAATCGTCAACAATAAAAAAGCACACACGCAGAGGAAAGATTTCCACAGCAGAGACTTTATACACACGAGTTTGGTTTCTCATCTCCATCACTGTAACACAAAAAGGTACAGTCGCAGGGATGCGACGCCGATATTACGTGACCCGTTTTCCCTCCCCCGTCCAACCGAGTAAGGTAACTCGGTAAAACAAGAGGGTAAGAGCGAGAGATAAAGCGCAAGGGTAGAGTACACAGAGCACACGACGTCCATTCTCTCTACTCCTCTCTTCCTTTGAAAAGGGATTGGGTAAACAAAACGAGTTGTCGGAGGAGGAAAGCCGTCGCTAGCCGAGACGAAAAAAATCATTCCAGTGCACAATGTCGGTTTAAAACACGTTGCATATAGCATCAAGGATGTTTTTTTCCCAAACCGAAAACTATTCCCAAGCGAAACGGATTCCAATTTTCAAAAAGCGAAGAATACCCCGGTAAAAGCAATGGCGTTTTGGGAAGGGCTGTTTAAAATTTCCACGATATAAAAAGGCGCCAAAAAGTTGAGCAAGTTTGCCGGCACCATCACAACAAATTCGGTTGACGTATCGGTTCACGTCGTCGTTCAAAAAGAAAAAAAATTTGTTGCAGTCGACGCCTCAGGTATCCATATTTTTTTCATAATCTAAATTACAATACTCACCGGTGTTTGTTGTTGTTTTATACGAAACTGCAAGAGAAAATTCTTCCCTAATAATGTTTTTAATCCACCGGGAGGGAAGTGAAATCCCCGCGCGCGTTTATTATTACCCCTTGGATTTTCCGGCACTACGAACGTGGTCTCGTTTTCGTATACTATTTCGACGGTGAGTTATGCATGGTTCTATAAAAATTCCCCATGGTAGCTCGACGTCAGCCTGGAAAATAGGTCATTTTTATAACCCGAGAGCAAACAAAATGATATTCCTGTCGTGTAACGCTCATGTGTGTGTGTGTGCATGTATGGGGTGCTATTTTTACGCGCGCGGACCTGTGTCGTGTGGCTGGTGATATTGTAAAAAGCCTTGTGATGGAAGAAAAAAAAAAAGTCAAATTTACTTGCAGAATGGTATAATATAAAAGTAATGAACTTTTAAGCAATAAAAATAAAAAAGATGCGATAAGTCATGAAATCCAGTGGATAATCCATAGGTTTGGTCAGACTGAATTGGCGAGTGCGTATATAATAAAGAAAAATTAATAGTTTATGGAAAAAAAATAAATATTGCATCGTAATTACGATTTTTGCAGTTTTTGTTCAAAGTGTCTTCTTTACTTACCTCCAAAACCATTCAGTTCCCTCCATACGGACAGAAATCTTACAATTGTGGATAAATCCTGAAAAAGTCCCACAAAGCAAGAGGTACACGGAAGAAATAAACGAGGCCAACATTTTGCTTCCCGAATAGTGTGGCGGAACAGAATGGCACCTCTATACCCGATTGTGTCAAAAAACGAAAGAAAAATCGAGAGACGGAGACAAAAAGCCAGAGGTACAAGCAACTCGATCCATCCAACCACTACTGCACTTGTATAATACACACGCACTCGGGTACTGAGCATAAAACTCACATATGCATATTCCGTGCAAAGAAAGATTCATGCGAGCCCACAAGACATTGGAGGAGAACGGAATATGCTCGCGGCATGTTTTCAACTACGACGCTGGGGACGTTTTCACGAGACGTTTCTTCCCTTCCTGTTGCACCTCCTTTTCCATTGTCTTGGCGTCTCCGTCTTTTTTTCTTCCTCTTTTTGGTCCTCGAGCTTTTTATCTCCAGGGATATACTGATGAAGTCACGGTCTGTGAGCCTTTGGGCTCTTTGATCGGCTTGCCACTCAATTCAGACGTTTGGAAGTATAAGCAGTGGGGCCCGGAAGAATATTGAATCGAGAAGAGGGAAAATCAAACAAGGAAGAGGAGGAATATCGAGTGAGTCGGATTCTTGAAATTGCCAATGGATGAGGCTTACTCGTAAGCTCGTACTTATGATGACTTTGTACGACCGACTCTTCAGTTTTCCTTACGATGATTAAGATTTCCTTCAAGTAGTCTCTAGCTTATTCAAGATTTTTTGTAAACTAAGCTTCTATACCAAAAAAAAAAAAAATAAAAAAGAAAAAATTTCACAAAACAATATTCGTCGAATTAGTTAGCAATTACCTATACTAATTATCTGTTGGAAATAATGACGTTTGCGCTGATATCATGTAATACCAGAAGAATTTTGAAGGATTCAAGGGCACTGCCGTATCTACTGGTGTCATTCTACCATTGTATATATGTTAAAAGGTCTTACTCGACTTCTCGTTACTCATAAAAACGCAAAAATAATGTACAGTTGCAGGATGCCAGGAGACACTTGCACAATGTAATTCCAAGTAGCAGCTCCCTTTAGCACCCGACCCCCCCCCCCCCCAACTGCTGTTGGAACATCTCGCACGATGCAGGTTTCACCAACAAAAGACTGACAGCAACCAAGAGCCCCTCTGAACGACGTCGATCTGCAACATTAATGTCCCAGAGTCGCGTACAATACACTAACGCTCCGCACCCTCTTCCTCCCCCGTAAAAGAGCGTACGTGTGTGTGTGTGCGCGCAAATGAATAATTACGAGGCAAGGGACTGCTGGTCTACGCAATACCGAGGGTGGCGAGGGTGGGTGTCTGTGCGTGCGTCGGTGAATTCGTTTTTGACGGAGAGGGAGCGGAGGGTAATCGACGCTTAGGCGAGAATCGAAGTTGATGGCTCGACTGACGACGGTGCGCTCGAGGGGCACGGTAATTGTCTACTCTTTTTTTTTTTTTTTTTTTTTACTCGAAAAAACAATAGAGAACGAAAGAGCTGCGTCTCACTCGGTCCCACTGCCGAAAAGGGTTGAATTAAAAATTCATCCACGTACGAGAGTTGGCGCGACGATATATTATATAAAACAAAGAAAAAAAAAAAAAAAAGAGCATAGTAATGGTCGTCTCAATTTGCATAAATTACCGCTCGGCGCGACGCTACGTACCGAGTAAAGTGTCTGAAAATAAACTGCTCTGTGTAATACGTTACTGCCCGCGTTATGTTCCATGTATTTGCATTACCAGAAAATCGTCCCGTCGTGGAGGCACGAGGAATCACCATGTGCTGAGTTTTTCAACAAACATTATGCAAAATACACGAGGAAGTGCTAGGATTACAGCGCGAAAAAGCCACCCTCGGATATATGGGGCGCATCGGGGGCGTAATTTTGCGAAAGAGCCCTTTTACGCGCGTGCACCGTTTCGGATAGGAGTTAATGAGATCGCGTTTGATGAAACACGTGTAAAAGCCAGGATAACTAAATTCAGGGAGGGGGGGGGGTTAGCTTTGTAGGAAAAAATCGACCTCATATAATTAATTTTTCGGCGTAAAAGTACTGCGTTCGCGATAGACTGGGCACGTAAGCAGACGCTCGATGATTTTAAGCCGCGTATGATTAAATTCGCCCGTCCATTTATGGAGGGATTACGATAAGCAGATGAGCGGGTGGCGCGCGTCAGTCAGGAGGAATCGCGCTTCGATCGCTCGTGAAATATTTGCCGAGCGAGAGGGATATACATATATCTATATGTATGAAGACTACGTGCATGTACGAGTGCGCCGGGGATACGATGAGATTGATGCTATGGGTTGCGGTAAAAAAAAAGGCTTTTTCTCCGTACTTTTTAGGATACAGAGATGTGAGGCAATGAGCTTACGATGATTTTTAAAGTAATGTTTTCATCATCTAGATCATTTGTTAAAGTCGTACGAATAGAGTTTGAATTATTTTTTCAAGAAACATTGTAGTCTCCAAGATTTAACCATCGAAAAGTAAAAGAGTTGGTTGCAATAGTGACCTGATTGTGGCTGTGGATAACTGGGTATTTAAAACATTTTTAACACTAGTTTTTTTTTTTTTTTTTTTTTTTCTTGGACCCATCAGAAATATAATTAATTTATGACTCTATTTGCAATTTCTTATAAGCATGTGCCTCGTGTTTACACAACGTGTGATGCATACACTCAGAACCAAATCACTGGATCGATACTCTCGGTGTAAAAACAAATTAGTACGTTTTCATCGATTCTCATTAGAAGCACCCTGTGACCTGATTAAATTCCATTGGAGCATCCCAGCATTGTCGATTCCTTCGCTTGGCTGGAATTTTCGACGCTTTGCTCTTGTGTCCTGGGGCCAATACTCGAAATTTAATTTAGAAATGTTGGCGGTGTAATTCCCGGAATTTTTGTGTTGAATATTTAAAGAATTTCGGACGAATAAAAATAATTTTTTCACAACGTACATTACCAAAGAAAAAATGAATTTTATGAGCGGACGAAAAGTTTGGGGGGGGGATTTTTTTTTTTTTTTCGAGAGCGCACTGTCAGTTCTAAAATTGAAGTTTACACGAAATCGATTCGGAAGGGGAGCAGGTTTATTGACAAGTTTTTACGGAAGCGTTGTGGCGGAGCATTTTTTCGAAAAACGTTTTTTTTTTTTTTTTTTTTTTGTTGCATAAAGTGGTTTTCTCTGTTGACGCAGTTTTAATCCGATATCTACCGTTTATCGTCAAATCGTTGGGATACAAAAATATTATCCGATAAAAAGAACCCATTTTGTTTGGTCAAATTGATATTGGCATTATTCAACCACATATTCTTGTATCTACTTTTTTTAACGTAACATCTGATGAATCTAAACTGTACACTACAAATAAAATGGAAATAACCATTAGAAATATTTTTGTGGTTCTTAACAAATCAATTTATAATATGTGTTACGGAAAAAAAGCAAAGTTCAAGAAAAATTTATCTTCTACCCTTGAAAAAGCATTAAAGCTCACTTTGACAGGCGAACGACAATGTATACCTCTTGAAATGGAAATAGCCTAGTTTTAAACTCCCATCGAAATCTGTTCATTTTACAATCCATCACATGTGTTTGCCGATCAAAACCTCTTTTGGGAAACAAAAGTCGGAGGCATATAATTTTCCATCCCCAAACGATGAATATTTGCCGAGGGAGTACGAAGATATCACACTTTGATCCCTCGGGCGATAAAACATGTCCTCGACAATCCACGTGTACTCGTTAGATACACCCAACACAACCCCCGGCAAGTTAAACTCCAATTCCATTTGCCGGCGCAAATGACGAAATATGTATATTCCTGCGCGTCCGCACCAACCTCTGCACATACTCCCGAGACTGCACGGTAACACTCGGAAACTCCTCGGTTGCGTTACATCGATTAAGCTAATGCAACCTCCCTCCCCTGAACAACCCCTAAACTTTTTGGACCAGCCACGGGTCGGAGAAAATAATTCCGGCAAATTGAAACGGCAGGCTGCAGGCGCGCGAGCAGCCACTGTGTGCCGTTGGCTCGATTGCAGTGCAATCCCGCGCGAAGTTTGTTCAAAGGCACCAGAGAAAGGGATACGGCACACAATGTGTACTCTGTATTACGCTTCCTTCCTCCTCTCGGGGAGATACACGATCTACGTGCATCGCGGACAACTTGGCGCTCCCACGTGTTTGTTTTCGCGATTAAACTTTATCCGATGATTTTTTTGAAAATCGCAACGAGCTATTTTTTTTCTACCCGACGAGTGATTTATTCATTCCAGCTTTGTCGGGAGGCTCGTAAATTTGTAAGTTAATGAGAGCCGCTCGATGAAAAGTCCCGGCAGAAAGTACATATACTTTTGTTCCGCAGACGAGGTTCGATCTATGCGAAGAAAAGAGAAAAAAAGGGGGGAAACAGAGGGGACATGTTTAATTCAGTCCTCAATTTCTCCGTCAATATCGTTTGAATTTCCCTCGTTTCGTGTATTTTTTCTTCGCCGCCCTTTCCACTTTTCTTCGTCGCATCGTCTCGTGAATTTCTTTGCCTCCATTACAGGACGCCCGCTAAATCTCCCTTTTGCAGCGTCGCAGCTCGACCGTGTTTTTTCGTCTTTTGTTCTTTTTTTTTCCCCCCTCTCCCTCGCAGCAAAATGCAAGACAGAAGCCAAGGTGTGTGTATATATATTGCACAGTGGATGGAAAAAAAGAAAAGTCTTTCGAGAAACTAAGAAAAAGAGAGGGGGAGATGCAAGGACGAGAAAACGGGTGGAAAAATAAGGTGGCCCCTCTCTCTCTCTCTCGCATTTTGGACCTTTTGTTGCCGCCCGAGACGGTGCATGCCGGAAGCGTTAATTAAATTACTCCGGGAAAAGAGGCGCAAAGCACCAAGTAAGCCACTCCGTTCGTGAGCGAGAAGGGAGTAAGAGCTTTTTCTTCTCCCCGGACGGCGGTGTATTTCATCTCTTAATCAGCGAGTTGATCAAAGGACAATGACGCTATGATTTCTCGCCTTCCAGGGACACTGCCAACAGACGGAAAGCTTAATGACTTTCAAATACTCCCCTTTTTTCCTCTGCATCTTCCCGTGGCCGTGGAATCCTTTTTTTTCTAAATTAAACTGGCTTGCGCTGAATTAGCTCTGCTGTTTACCCAAAAAAGTGTATCTCAACACCGAGAGTCAAGTACCCTCGAATGAAAAAAAAAAAAAAAAAAAGTTCTCGGTAAAGCATATCGACGCGAAATCACCGTTATGTTTGCCGAGTCACCGGAACCTGTGCCAATTCTCGTACGAGTATTTCTCCTCTCGGGTATACAGGTATCGCGAGGGAGTTTGCGTGCGTGCATGACTGCACGTGTCTTTTTTCCCTCTGGCAGACGTGACGATATTTATTATTTTCCTCGAGAAGACGAGGGTATATATATATAAGGCACGTGTAGGAACAAGAGCAGTTACGAACGTGCCGGTAAATACCCCCCATATTTCATCCTGGCCACCCCCCGGCTCCCGCAGTACATTATATACACGTTTACAGCGAATACATGCCTCTTCGGTTCTTTATCGCGTGTACACGTTTTCACCAACAACACGCTGGCCCCTTCCGTTCCGCTAACGCGATACCAAAGGAAAATTTATTGCTCCGGCGTGCCGTTTCGTCTTTTAATTTGCAAATTCATCCGGAGCTCGCGAAAGTTTGTTTTTCCACCCGCGATCAGCCGTCCTTTTGTTCTCCAGCGTGGAAAAACACTTTTCGAAACCATCATTCGGGTCAATCGCTCTTTTCGCGGAGGAAAGTACAAAAAGTGGGGGGAGGGGGGAGCGAAAGTTTCGTGACTCGAAAAATAAAATCCCGGAGAGTATCTTTCAATTTTTACAGCCCCGACGCGAAAGCTCCCTCACCGAGTGGCTCGAACTTTCCGATTCCCCGAACACATAGGCATCGGAACCCTATTGGAAAACTATCGTAATCCGCGCCATCGAGCCGGCTCTGTGTATACAGCAGTGGAGGGGAGACCCTTTCGTAAATCCGTGGCACGATATCGTCCGGACGCTCGTTATCGTTACCCGTACTTACTCTCTTTTTCTCGCCCACCGTACCCATCCTCGGCTCTTTCTCCTTGGGAATTTTACCACTTCACGTGCTCCCCTCTATTCTGCTGGCTCGGTGAGAATTTCTAGAAATCGGGGCAACTGTATCCCTACTCGTGTGACCAACTAAATTCCGCGTACTTCGCATCGCAAGAGGAGAAAAGGCTCTATTTCTTTTTTTTTTTTTTTTTTCATTTCCTCGGTGGTTTGTTAAAATTGTTACGGGATGATACGTTGTGTTTGTAAAATTTCGTGCAACCCTCGACTGGTATCGAATCGTTTCAACACCCAGGGCTCAAAAGGAGATCCCCCCCCCCCCTTGAAAAAACCAGCTGCACATAAATTTCCCGGCCGACGATTTTTATCTCGCAGCGGCTTAAGCCCCGGTGTTTTCGAAAAAGCAGGGCACACGGAAAACGCATTAGCCGAACGACGGTGCGAACAGTTATACCTCGTGAAAAAGAGGCAGGAGATCGCAAACGCACTGACTTTTGTATGCAAACCAATAGATAGAGGGACTTTGGGTGATTGCCGCGAGCCCCGGATAGTGGCTCGAAACTTTCGATCATCCAGGGGCGGGGGTTTAGCCACGGAGAAAGTGAAATCAATGATCAAGCGCTTTATGTTCGTTTGTTTTCGAAAAAGGATGGTGGTGGAGGCGATAATCAACACCTGGTGAACGAGTTTCTGGAAAAACGGCAGAAAAAAAATTATTAAAAATTCCGAGGGTGAATCCAAGATTTGAAAACCTAATGCGCGTCTGACCATACTCGTGGACTTACTACTTGCGGATGCATGGGCTGTACTTTCCATACGTAAATTCCTTGAACTCACTTGCCATAGTATGGATTCTACTTTCCAGCTAAAAATCATTTACATTTTTGTCGAAGATGGCACATGGTGACAATTGTATCGTTTACCAACTTTATTTACAGAAGCTGACGAGTGACTCGCGATTCGATAGATGAAGAGAGCGAAAGTATTTTGACGAATCGAAAAGGAAAAACCATCATTTATCGAAATCACTTCATCTTCACGCTCGTATGAGCGAGCATATAATATAACGACAGAAGCGACTCTTGCACGCAATTTCCTCCGATCTCCTCCGATGCATTATCTGTCCTTTCTGTATCTTCGAAACAGAATGGCGAACGAAAGGACGAGGACGAGTAAGCGAGACACGGAGAATGTAAATTCTGGGCTTGGAGTGGCTGCCAGTGCTGCTTCTATTACCGCGTCGAGTTGGAACGCGGAGCTGGAGAGGTTGAACGAAATCGAATTGGAAGGGGACGCGAGAATGCGGCCGAGGAATGCTTGGGTTTTAAGCTTTTATTGCGCTAGCTTCTATCGACGCGTTTTATAAATATTTAGTCGGGCAATACATGCTCGAATGGAAAAGCTTCGGTGACACGCGATTTAGGTAAATCTCCAATTTTCATTTGAAGAGGGGTTGGTTAGTATCGTATGCATGGAATGCAGCGCCGAATGATTTTTCGAACTTGATTTTTTCCGTCTACCAGCCAATATCGTTGCCGAATAGCAGAAAGCGTGCTTTGAACTCCGGCGTGGTACGCGTTTATATGCATTTCACGAATTACCAGGTTGGTCACGTGATGGCGAGAAGGTAAAAGTATTGGAAATTTGCGGTCGGAATCTATTGGCGCTTTACTTAATCGACCCCCGACGCGAAGTAATCCGTCTCCGTCAACAAAGGGATTGAGTTCCGATAGTCGAGTTTTCTTGGCTCCCTTAGCGCTTGTTAGAAAATTGATTTCAGATTGATATTGTTCGGATTGAATGAGCCGAAGAACTATTTTTTCCGTCGCGATTCTTTCTCTCGGACTAATATTTTTACCGGTATGAGTGTTTGATTTTAGTAGCCGTAAACAATATGAAATAGAATTAATTAAAGTCGAATATGACGAAAATCGCGAAAAAACGTTTACAGTTGAGTGATTTAATACAAGACACGTCAATTCTCTTAAGCCGGGTAATTGCGAGACAGCGGGAACCATGTTCGTTGGCCATGAACTTTCTGATGAACGAAGCCAAAGGGGCCCTTCAAACCACAGATCGTTTCGCAGAAATTCGCCTGGAAGCTGACCACGCGACAAAGCATCGGCGGGATTGTCAGCTGTTCTAACGTGGCACCATTCTATCCTATCTCCGAGCGCTTGTATTTCGGCGACGCGATTGCCTTCAAATGGTTTGAGAAGTTGGGATGGTTTTTTAAGCCAATGAAGCACGATAGTGGAATCGGACCAAAATACAATTCTGTCAACTGATGGATTTATCGAGGGACTCATCTCCTTATACAAACGGGCAAGGACTCGCGCCCCGCACAGCTCAAGCCGAGGAATCGTGGCTTCCTTGATAGGAGCAACTCGAGATTTGGCACATGCTAGACGAATGAATACGCGCCCGCGGCTATCGCTCGTGCGAATGTAGATGCAAGCACCGTACCCCGTTTTACTCGCGTCGCAAAACCCATGAATTTCCATGCGCGTTGGATTGTCAATAATAAGTCGACGTGGTATGCATAAACTAGAAATTGAAGAAAGCTGTTCCGCGAAAACTCCCCATCGTGAATTTAACTCTTGCGGTAAAGACTCATCCCAATTTAACTTTCATTTCCAACATTCCTGAATCATCGTTTTGGCATACAAAATAATGGGCCCAAGAAGCCCCAACGGATCAAATATAGCAGCGATTTTCGATAAAATTGAGCGCTTTGTGTGTTTTTCGACCGAATCACCGAGATGGACTGAATATAAAATTTTATCATCATGCAAGTTCCAAGCGATTCCTAACGTTTTTAGAACCGTATTTGTCTCGATCACGCAATCTAAATTGATTATTTGCTCCTCAAGATTTTTCAACGCGTTGTGATGGTTTGAAGCCCAACGACGGATATCAAACCCTCCCCTTCGTAAAAGAGAAATTACCTCGTCGCGAATTTCGAGTACTTGTTCAATCGTATCAGCACCAGTCAAAAGGTCATCAACGTACAAATCGTTTTTGAGTACTTGGGCAGCCCGCGGAAAATGTGCGCCATCGTCATCAGCGAGTTGCTGAACCGTGCGTATAGCGAGATGAGGAGCAGAAGAGACGCCGAAGGTAACCGTATTGAGCTCGAAAGCTCTCACTTCGTCTTGGTGATACCACAAAATACGTTGAAACCGTCGATGATCGGGGTGAATGAGTATTTGCCGATACATCTGTGCGATGTCGGCTGTAATTACATATCGATAGGTGCGGAAACGCAAAAGATGATCAAACAGTTTAGACTGGTTGGTGGGACCGACCATTAAAACTTCATTTAGCGAGAAGCCCTTACTGGCCTTAGCGGATGCATCGAAGACGACGCGCACCTTCGTGGTGCTGCTTGACTCTTTAATTACTGGGTGATGAGGCATGTAATAGCCGCTCGGAGACTCATCACGCACCAAGGACATGTGACCTAACTCAATATATTCGTTCATCACCCTTTCGTAAGCTACTTTAAGTTCGGGATTAGAATTAAGACGAATTTGTAACGCGTTGAGGCGTCGGAGAGCTTGAGGCCTTGAATCGCCGAAATCTTCATTTTGTCGTTTGAATGGTAATTTGACAATGTAACGGCCGTCCTTATCGCGCGTCGTGTGTTCGACGTAATCAGCCTCGCACCGCGTCTCTTCGATTGATTTTGATGATTTTGATCCAATGTCCTCGATAACCCAAAATTTTTCCATTTGACGCGTGAGTTCGATTAAATTACAAGAAACCGCTGAGTCCCCGCTTATTTCTCCAATACCACCTCCAACTATCCATCCGAGCTGTGTCTTTTGCAAAATCAAATCGCCGTTACCACGAGATAAATTTAATTGACCCACACTAAAAAGCGATAAAGTCATCCCAGCTCCGAATAGAACATCTACGGATCGCGGCAGATGGAATAGTGGATCGGCTAAGCGTACGTTGGCGGGAATTTTAATTAAGTCACGAGGAAAAACTTCGTCTGGAACCAGTTCGGCGATTTTTGGTATGACTAAAAAGTTCGAAATTTTACTGAAAGTCTTATCTATTGCGCAAAAATAAATTTCGACTCGACCCTTTGACACGGTGCGCAGCTCATTGATGGCGCCTACAGGTACGTTGCATGGACGCGTTGGCAAATTTAAATGACGCGCGAAATTAGATGTTATGAAGTTCGCGGTTGCGCAAGTATCAAGAAGCGCGCGTGCTTGAATAAATTTCCCATCGGAGTTTCTCATTAGGATCATTGCGCTCATCATCAGCTGAGCTCGGGGCGCGTGGGAAACTAAACTATAGCACTCCATATTCTGTAGTCATGCGGACTTTGTGTTGGACGATTCGATCTTAGGAGCCTGCTTGGGATTCGTGTTGCGGGTCGGGTTTGAGTGCAAAAGCGTGTTGTGATACCGCTTGCACTCCTTGCAATGGGAAAGCGTACAATTGCCAGTGTGCGGGCGAAGACAGTTTCGGCACAACCCTCTGTCCTTGACTGCGTTCCACCGCTGTGAAACGGTCAATTTCAGAAAGTCGTCGCACTTGAAAATCGGATGGTTTGCTTTGCAATAAGAGCAAGCAGCTGTTGTTGCCGTGACAAGAGAGCGCGCGCCGGTTTCGGTTTTGCGAGCCTTCGAGGCTGCCGAGGTTCTGTCTGCCGGACGCTTATTACACCCACCTCCTTGACGCGACGCTTCATTTGACAGGGTACTCAATCTAAACGCGGCGTCACTCACGAACTTACAAAATTTTTCAAATGACGGGTACGTACTAAAATCGAGTGATTCCTCCCATTTAGACCGTACATCAACCGGCAGCTTTCTCTCGAGTAATCGGACCACGAGGCCATTTTCTAAGGTCACCTTCAGCGATTTTAACATGTTAAGATGTTGACGGGCGTCATCCACGATTTTCATCAAGCCCTCGGAGGTCACGTGCGTGAGCGCTGGAATATCGATGATCCCGTCAAAATGTTTGCCCATGAGTATACGCGGCTTTTCGTATTCACTAACGAGCATTTCCCACGCCGTTTTGTAACTCTCATGGCTAGCATCGTACAGCGAGAGTTTGTTAAACGCAGGGCCCTCTAGGCAGTCTCTCAAGTACAAGAATTTGTTTAAATCGTCGATATCGGTACGCGAATCTATCATTGCCAAAAAGGTGTTTTTAAACGAAAGCCATCTATCGTGATCACCGTTAAATCGCGGGAGATTTGCGACCGGTAGCTTGAGAGATCGTTGTTTTTCGACGATGGTTGAATGCCCGAGTGGATTGCCGAGGCTTGTGTTGTGACTACCCCCGGGCGCAGGCGTACTTCTAATAAGGACCGCGAGTTCCATGTAACTATCCTCTAAGCCCGCCATATGCCCCAACTCGGCATGATCAGCATCAATCGTCGCAAGCTCGTCGTTGAGGGACTCGTATTCATTAAACGCGTTCGTAAGGCGCTCGAGACGAAGCAACGCGTTCGCTTTATCCAGCTTACCCGCCTCTACCGCGGTTTTCAAGACGGTTATTTTCCCTTTCAAAATCGGGCGTTTGCGTGTTAATAACGCTGCTTGTTCAGCCATAGCGAGTAAAGACAGAGGAAGAGAAAAAATATATATAAAATAACACGAGGCCTAGGCAGAAAAAGGGACAAATTGATCAGCACGTGTAAGCAAGTCTCTGCGCAAAACGAGGCTTTGGCGGGAAAATGAAGAAATGTTACGCACGTGTGTAATTGATGCAAGCGCACGAGGCCTGCGCGGGAAAAAAAAGAGAACAACAGTACGTGTATATGTGGGCAAGTTTTATGCTAGGGGTAATCGCTGATCAAGGAGACACCGCATATAATTACCACGCACTTTTCACTTCTTATAACTAACAAGACGTAACGAGAAAACACCTATACACGAATGGCACATCTACGAGTGTACCACGCGTGGCGGATTGTGTGATATATACTTTCTTTTAATTTTAAGTCTACTGGCAGTAAAAATAAAATCGAAAGTACTTATCTTTGAGATGCGGCGAATCTTGACTGCAGCAGGCTAGCAGCGGTGCGGCAGCATCCAGTTGAGAAGGCAGTCCACGCTGATGGCCGTTCTTCTTTACATCCACGAGAGAGTGTGTACGATGGCTAACACCTCACTTATTGTTTTTGTTAAGAACGCGTGGCTCACATCCGGCTCGAAGGACCAAAAAATGTACGCTCGAAACCTTGTCGATTTGACTAGGCTTCGCAGTTATGTTTTATAGGGAGAGGACAAAGAAAGAAAAAATACTGCACTTAGGGAAAAAAGCCGGGAGGCATAAAAAAACCCAATTTATTAATGAAACAGAAACAAATACACTCCGGATTAAATGCACTGAATTAAATTGAATATTACGAACGTTAAATAATACACTGAATAGACTAAGAATAAAATATAATACAAAGATGTTAGCCAACGTGTGTGTGTGTGTGTGTGAATGCAACTCAGAGATGCTTGTTGACGGCGCGTCGCTAACCTGGTGGTCGGCGCCTGGTCGTTCGCGCTGATGCGAGAGCGACGGTGTCGTGGGTGGCTGGGCCACTGATCGCGTGCGGCACGGATCACTTCGGTGTGTCCACGAGGACGCTGGTGCGTCGCGGTCGCTAACACGTGAATATACCGCGGCGTATCGATCAGAAGGCGGGATTGAGAAAGAGCACACAAAAAAGGCACGGCGTTCGTTAAACGTAATCTACGTGAGAAAAACACGAGGTCACAGAAAAACTATAAGCACGAATTACTACGGTGAGTCCCAAGAGAGCCGACGTAAGTATCTCAAGAGAGCCAGACGTAGAGTGACCTCATTACCTAAAACAAAAGGTTATTAGTTCTGATGCGTTGGCGCTGGTCAAGACTCTCCCCCCTCTCTCCATTCAGGCAGGGAGAGACTCGATCCTGTCTCGACTAATCGGTGTGAAAACTGTCTCTTTCTCTTTCCCTCCTCTTTTCTTGCTGTACATATACAGGTGCGGATGTGTGTGCACGATTGCACGGAAGCAAAGTCTTCCTTCCTTGAATTATGAACCGACGCGGCTATTATAGAGGTATTTTCCATAACGAACCAACGGAACAACCATTTGTGTTTTTTTTTGCATGCAAGGCGGATTATTGCTGGATTCGATGGTGTTTAGGACATCTACTTGACAAGTTTATCCACTGAGTTGACTTTGTTTCATGTTTTTTCATGAATTGTCATTAATATATCTTGAGGATTGATTACAGACGACGATTTTACTCGGAATTATCGAAACAAATTTTGTCATCTCTAAATTTATCATGCATATAGATGATAGCGTTTAAAACTCTAACAAAAGTAAATACTAATCTCGAGCTTTGAAATCTTATCATACACGAGGAATTTTTTAAGTTAGTGTGGACAAAGCAACTTCTTGATAATTTCGTTTTCAAAGTATATTTGTGACTGTGAAAAAGTGTTGTCATGTCGTTAAATTAAAACTCTAGGTATGCCTTTAGCATATAGTAGTAGTGATTTCTACATTTAGCTTCACACAACAAAATTAGCTTGAAAACGATGCATCATATTGTTAAAAGTATGAATGACCTGTATTTTAAGCTTAAAAGCATTCGTATCGTGATTTCCGACTTAAAACGGCTTATGCTTTCCATATCCAATGTAGATAACTAACAAATATGTTTTGAAAACTCGTCAACACAAAAAACCGTTTTAACAGATAACAAATACACCGATTTTTAATAACTGATTTTAGCTCCGTTGATTACAAAAACGAGGGATGCCTGGGTGGAAATATTTATCTGCATGCCGATGACATCCTTTAAAGATTTTGCCTGCTGATTTTATTTCCAGTAACTCCTCTCAACTCACTATATCAATTTTACAGATGAATAATTAATGAACGCGAAAAGAGAGCTATTTGGAAGCGAAACAAAATGAGTCCTTTTCCTTTAACATTCCAATACATGAGTATTACGTAACGTGTAGAAGATACGCGTGCATATAAAAATAAAAAGTTATAATCATGTAAAACTTAAGTGTTTGTGCTCTCTACTATTGATACCACATTGCACGGATTATCACCAACGCCACGCTAATCTCTAAAACGTATTGGCCTCGGGTGAGTTTGGTGGAGGAAACATCTAGAAGCAGATCCAAAGCTTAGACATATGCATACACGTACCGCAAGGCCATTTCATTTCTTTTAATTGCATTTTAATGAGAAGCGTAGCATTATAATTATCCTACACCGAAAAATTTGTTATCAACATTTCTCGCTGGAAATTTGAAACGCAATTTAAACACGTACACGTCAAATACTACGCCAGTTCATTAATTTCGTTGAACGTGGGCTCGACTGTTAGTCTAAGCGTGGAGATACATGATCAAACTTTATAGCTCTCTGGAATATACGCCCAAGCAACCAGAAATCCATTGTTCGTTTAATTGCAACAACTGTGGAAAATATTTGATTTGGCAAGGACCCTTGCAAGTGTTCTCGTTCCGAAAGAAAGAGCCAGGAATTTAAGGTATTTAGATCTTATAACGTTCGTTTTCCCTGTGTCTTATAATTTTTTTCATTAAAAATTTTATTAGTTGGTTTGCTGATTATCTGTTTGTTTATCATAATATCATGGCTTTCAAGCTCTTGTATGTATTTCACGCAATATTTTGTATCACACGTACGAAAAATTATATTACAAGTAAGCCTCTTTGCGGTCCTACATATAATATATTTCGTGTTATTCGCATAGCGACCTATTTGCAATAAAAAAAATACTTTAAAACTTTACATGAGCACATAATTTGTTTCAATGAAATTTGTTATAGTGAAAATAAAACTAATTATTTTCTTATATCGTAACAAACTTCGTGTTTATGAGTCGAGCCATTTTTAAAAGTAGATAAGTATTGTTATAGCCTTCTTACTGAAAAAATTCCGAAGTAATTAAATTAGAAACTAACATTTTAAAAGACTTTCATAAAACAAAAAAAAAACACTATACCCAATACGTAAATAAGATCAATGTTTTTCATAAAAATTTAAATATTGATTTTGTAACTGAAGCCATTGTGATTTACTCATCGTGTTAAGGAATCAAGGAATACCTAGAATTCTATTTCTTATAATAAATAAGTTCTTCTATAGAAATCAAAGTACATCTGCATCAAAGTATAATTTTTCACAATTGGACATATTTTTTACCATCTGCAATACAACCTTTACACAAAATTACCTTTTAATAACAGAGTTATTACATTCAAATTTTTAGAATCAACGTGCAGTTAAAACATGGACAACCATCAGGACAGTAACGACGAAAAAAACGAAGACGACGACGACATTTCTATTAAATCTAAGGTTCCATTTAGATTATGCGTGGATTGCCAAGGCTTCACGAGCAACGGTGAACCGTCTTGGGTGAAGGTCTTATGTGATAGTTGCATTATGCAAAGGTTATGCAATATTCTACGAGAGTAACATTTTTTTTAACATCACTGAGGAATTTTCTCAGACCATATTTCCAAAATGTCAATGTTAACTATTACACATACAACTAATAATATAACGAAAAAATAAAATGCTTATAATACACGTGATTTTTTAATACATCCAAATGTCTACGTATGCGCTATGTGTGATCATTGTATTGAAATAATACCATACTTTTTATACTTACATTATATACTGAATAAATCTATTTTCAATTGCACCGAGAGTGTAAAAAATGATATACCCCATGGCTGACTGAAATTTTAAAGAGAGTTATTTCATGAAATCTTACAACAGATGTTTTGAAATAATAAAAAATAATGGTAGTTTTCCTACGAGCTTGAAAAGTCTCTGTTTGTGAACCGAGAGGTTTGCGGCGGTTGTTTTCGAACGAGTTCCGGAAAACTGCTTTTTCACCCGAGGAAGTACCAGCCTCCCAAAACCAGCCGAGGGCGGAAAATACATTTTTTTCATCACTTTACAATGATATCTACATGCTTTATTATTTTTTTTTTTTTTTATTTCAAATTCTCGAAAGTGAAATTTTTCTGCGTATGTCAAGAGATGTAAAAAAACAGAGCCCAGGTGCATTAAAAATTTCAAGATATATAACCCACCAAAATCATCACTCGCGTAAGTATTTCCTGTGCCTTCGTAAGCAAGAAATGAGGTGGTCGCATCGGCCGCTCAGCACCGAAAGTGAGGGGAGAGATAAGGAATCCGTGATTGGAATTCAATAGAAATCTCGACTCTTCATCGACAAAGTTTCCGAAAATTAACGTCAACGTCGACGATCACCGAGGATAGGATGGACGCACCACTCGATCCTTTGGGATTTTACTTGGCTCCTATTAACATTGTAAGTTGGTCAATAATTTAGGGAAACTTTTTTAATGGCTCGTCCACCCTCGGGGGCGCCCGGGAAGAAACCACTTCGAGGAAAAGAAATGGAAATTGAAAGCCGTGGTCGTGGGCGGGTGTAAAGAAAAAGGCGAAATGCATCTCAAGCAGGGGGATTTTCTGTTTTTAACGAAAGCAACCGGAAAAAAAAAAAAATAAGCCACTGCCGCTTCGCTGAAATAGTCGAAAATGTATGCAACTGGAAAAGTCCGGAAGAAGAGGAGGACTAGAAGAGGCTCTCCGGTATGGTGACGCGCTCAAACTTTTTAATGGCAAGTACTCGTGTTGACTAGGCTCATCTTACCACGGACTTTCGAAACTGATTACTCGGACCCTTCCAAAGTTGGGACGAACTAGTTCCCCCCTTGTATCGAAAAGTAATCAACTTACGCATATGACATACACCCTTAGGTGGCTTGATTTTGTGCTGGTCAGCGTAAAGAGGCTTGAAATTCATCATAGCTGCTACTTTTCTTATTTCCAACAAACGACTGTTCTTTGATAAAAAATGTATTTTTTTAACTGTGCAATACGTGTACACAGATTAAAAATACTTACTTAACTTTTTATATTCAAAATATATCGTTTTAGTGTAGCTGTACTCCTTAACCTGGTGTAAGATGATTAACAGTGTTGGCTGATCCTTTCTGCATCTTAATCATAAAACACAATGTGCGAAATGGTAATAACGTGAGGGGGAAAAAAAAAAAAAGTTTCCTTTAAGGTACGAAAATATCAAGAATCAAGCAGGTCCTAAACCAACATTTCATGCTGATGCAAATCTCACATAAAACACAAGTACGCTCGCTCATTAGAAGTCCCAGACTTGTCGCAGGAATTCCAAGTAAACCTCCAAAGGTATGGATCCAGTTGGATTCTTAGAGCGGCTTTCTTGGCAACCCTTGGACTTTTTCGCTTCCCTTTTGGACACGGAAGGCCCGCATCCTTTGGCAACCCCGATCGATTATGCATACGCCACGCGGCTGGATAATCGACGCCACCGGCAAAAAGACGAGCTGGAAGGTACACCTTTTCCATCTTCCATTCTAAGGTTACGGAATACATAGCGATGATCATGCAAGGACTGATGCTCGTACAAAATAGTTTTGAGGCATCCTGTGGTTTCAATATCGAGTGCCCATCCGATAATCAATGCGAGTCCTGTGATTGATGAAGGAAATTCCTCTTTTCCCCGCTGGTGTATCGGTAAAACAAAACGTCGAGAATCCCATCGCGTAACAACCCTCCGCTCGTCAATGCGAACCTTGACATTTCATCAGACGACTCTCGACTGCTCTTCATTATCGGAAAAGCCGAGACTCTGCAGCCACACCCACGTACAGTACGAAGATCGCGATTTGCTCTCCCTCCTTTAAAGGAGACGAAAAAAAAAAAAAAAAAAAAAGAAATCCGAGTAGATAGTCGCGTTGGCCAAGCGTTCGAAAAACCATACACATCCACGCGCTCGTTAGTCCTCCGCGCGAGTTTGCTGACGCTAGGGATTGCATATATACTACATTCGAGTGGAGCCGCTGCACAGCTAGGCGATGCATTTGGCAGCCGACTTCGAGGGCTCATCTCTCGAGCACCTCCCGACTGGAATCTCGTCGTCGGCTGACGAATTATTCCACCCCCAACTCATCCACTCCGTACTTTCCTATACCTTACTTGGCCGACTGCAGTTAGTTTGGAAACGGGGGGATGGGGGAGGGATTTGCAGCCAAGCTTTTGGAACAGCGCGACGATTATACTATGATGATGACACTTTGTCTTCGAAACGGGAGAGGCTTGATCGATCAATTCCTCGGGGGTTCTTTAAACTCTAACGAGAAAACTGATGTTTTTCCCTCGCCCCCTTTCCACTCGTCACTGGAGAGAGCACAGTTTGACAGATGGGAGGAACAAGTTAATTGATAACCCTCGACCATTACCAGTGAGTCTACGAAGGAGGATACTTTTCCTCGCTCGGGGTAAAAGGGTGCGAAAGGCACTACAGCGCGGAATATACAGTGGAGTGGGGGGGGGGGTGTGAAAAGTTTGCCGCTGACAAGAGGGTGGAGGAGAGGAGTCTCGACAGCCTCGAGAGCTCGCAGATTTCGGGTACTCGGGCGAAGCTCTCCTATTCTGTATTTTTGACTCGTAAAACGAGGGTCGGGTGAAAATCGACTTCCAACTTATATACCCTTCGAAAGGATCGGTTGCGTTGTTGTAAGCGCCAGAGCTGTTGGTACAAATATTGTACAGGGAAGTAGACGGAAAAATATACATGTACTCACTGTGGTGGAAAGCTCCAGAGGGTGATAGGGCTCGTTTGGGGGATGAAAAGTTAAATGCGTTGCGCGCGAAAGTTAAATGGAGAACTAATGCGGTCTTACTCGCGGACGGCTGTTTTCTAATTTTGCGTTTTACGTGCAAATGCGCTTTCAACCTGTTGTGTATATTTCAAGGGACTAGCTGGTGGACGGAGCCATCGTTCGGTATCGGAAAAACAATTATCGTTTTTTCTTTTCTTTTTTTGGGCCACATCAACTGGTATTTGGGTTGGACCCAATTGTCTCGAGCTCAAACTAGTTGTGAATTTGTTATTTATTTTACGGTCACGAACAAAAAAAAAAAAACAACAACATTGCATGAACCAGCCATCACGTACATACCCCCACCCAGTCGAGCAACCAGCTTCGGATGAGTAAAAAACTTTTTTTTTTGGAAGGGCTGAAAGTAAGTATACAGCGACAGACAGACGGACGGCCACGTACGCGGGCTTTGAAATGTTTCGAAAGAAAGAAACGAGGGGTATATATATGCGAGCCATAGGTATACGGGCGAGAAAGTCCCCTAAGTGGGTTAGACTACCACACGCGTCGAAAAGTTTTTCGACGCCCGCGCATATTTCCCTTTTCCTTCGACGCGCGTCAGGCGCATCATACACACGCCGGAAAACTTTTGCACCCCTGAAATTTATACGCTTCTCCGTCAAATACTGCACGGGCTCGCTACCACGTCAAAACAGTCGAGGGAAAATTCAATCATCGCCACCATCCCCGAAATTCGAAGCATCCGCGGATAATCTACTCGTCGCCGGTTGAATTTATCAACCCCATTAATTTACAAACAACTGGATTCTAACGCAAAACCCAGAGTATAGGGGTGGGGTTAGCCATACTTTGCCAAAGGTATGTGCTCCGTTGGTGCAATTTCAAGCGTAACGCGTAGTGTACGCGCGAGGCTTGGAATCTCGAGGCCAGCCTAGCTTGTAAATTTACATATATATTTATGTATAGATATGGGTGTCCTCAGGTGTATACAAACGTGCTCTTCACCAGACGAGATGAGGCGGTGGAGTAAAGGGGGCGAGGCTGCATCGAAATCAACGAAGGGAGATACATACGCGCGCACCGTTGCTCTAATCAGCCCAAATCAGTCAGATATGCCCTTGCAATTAACAACGGTCCGCGTCTCTGGCTAAATTGCACGTTCGAGTCTACGTTGGATCGATGGTCAAACATATACACGATGCCTAGTGGTAATCGAGCAGACGTTCGGGTACCTATACTCTGGAAGAGGGGAAAGCGATTAAGATGAAAAATGCAATGTACTCCCGTTAACTCGTTAAATTACCGGGCCTCGCGCGGTATCCGTCTCGGCAAGAGGGGTGAAGCGAAAGTCCCAAAGACGCTAATTGACAAATTGCTAATGGGCGTATACGCGGTGTACGTTGTGGGGGCGCGTGAGGATCCAAGAGAGACGATGCCGCGGCTGACGAATGGCTGGCAATCCCACCACCACCGCCGATGCAACCGAGGACGAGTTTCTTTTCCTTTCCTCGCCCACGAGGCCTCTAATGGCTCATTTTGCCCTAACGAGATTACAAAGAGAGAGAGACCGGGAAGCCAAAAGGGCGGAGTGGAAAAATTTCTTCTCCCTCGCAACCATCCTACCAATCTTCATTTTCCTCTTGACGGACACTACTCCGTTCGTGGGAGTAACAAGTGTACATTTTCGGTCCCCCCATGAGTTGTTATTGTTCAAGGTTTCAATCGCAGTCGCTGACGACGAAACTTTGAAAGCGAGACTCTACAGGGATGACCATGTGGACCATATAGTACCGGAAACAATGGAGGTCCAACTCGTCGAATAAATATTTATGACGGCACCATCATCGAGCTGGCCTGCGTTAAATCAGCTACGAATTTGGGAATACCCCGTGCGCGGACGAGCTTTCACGCGCAGTGACGCTTGCAAATGAGGGAGGGGCACGAGAGCCTCGGGCGAGTAAGTGACTCCGAGTAAGGGAGGAAACTGGATTATCTTTGTGTCATTAGCTTTTGACGCGGCAGCCGGCCGGGGGGAGGCGGCTCCATTTGCATGCGCTGATGGAGTCGACGGCTCGTTGGGTTTGTACAGGTGCGTATACACCGATGTGTATAAGGTGTAATGTCGTCGGCCCGTATCAGTGCCCGGTGAATCTGAAAAAAGGAGCAATGAGTCGCGGAGTGGAAGGAAAAAGAAAAGCTCGGCCGAGTCACGTCCGGTGCAAAGTAACCCGAGGGTGAGAAAAAAAAAAAAAATAAATAAATGTGGCTGCCCGGCCAAAACAGTGATTTAATTTTCTCGACAGCCACCCTCGTTTTCTCCCACTTTTTGTTTTTCGTTTTGTCGAGCTGTGGGGAGAAAAAGCTCATCTTCCGGGGTGTGAAGAAAAGTTGGGGAAAACGAGCTCCGCAGTTTACTCCTCGAGGCTTCTTTTCTGTCTCTCCAGCCGCGCGGTGACGGAAGATCGGCGTCTCGGTGCAGTCGTGGCTGAGGGAATGATGAATGGCTCTCCCGAGGGACAAAAGACGCCGGGGGTGTCGATACGGAAAGGAGAGTACACGCGCGAGCTGCTAAATACGAGAGCTTTGACGAGGTTGCTCTTTGTGTGGCCGGATGGGCATAAGAACGCAACGAGCTGACCTTTTCTTGGATGCTCGTCGGTGTGGTTTACTTACCTGCCCATGCAACATACCAGATATACATTTCGTCGCTGTTGGATGGTCGTTCTGTGATCATTCCTTTTTTGTTTGTTCATTCATGTGACTATTGCCAAAAAATATACAAAGTGGCAAGTTATCTTCTAGTTCGCTTAACACTAGTTGAAGAGTCCGAGTTACTTATTCTTTCGTTTTAATGAATATGTCCATAAGAGCAATTATCCAGCGTTTCAAAGTATAAGTCGGAATCGCCGTCTAGGGAATGGAATAACTCCAAAACACGATATTTTCGTTGAAACTCGAGAAAAAAAGTCTACGATATACCTGTAACGAATCAAACAATTCGTTCTACTCGCAATCACAGACAAGCGCGCAAATATCGTTACGACTACCGACGTAGAGAAATTTTTACCCAAACCCAATTTCAAACTACTCGGCACGCGAATTTACTTTCGCATTTTTTTGCAAGACCGTTTTCATTAAAAATACCTTTCAAGCGAAAAAAAAAAAAAAAAACCCACACTCGACTCCTCGCAGTCGCTCATTTTCATCATACAGAGCAATTAAAATCCTGTTTCATTCCCCGCTCGCACGGAAACCCTTTACAAATAAATAAAAAAAAAAAAAAAAAAAAAAAAAAAAAAAAAAAAAAAAAAAAAAAAAAAAAAAAAAAAACGAAAGCCAATTAACTGTCTGCTTTCACTTCTTTTCAAAGGGCACACGCGACACACTCCTTTAAACGTCTTTTCAGCCGGAAAGCCAAACTAATTTCCAAGTGCCCGGCAGCGTCCGCATTCATCATTCCCTCGCTCGCATTGCTCGCGAAACAAAAAAGGAAAAAAAAAAAAAAAAAAACACGCTAAAAACCACTCCGAGGGCGCGCGGCAATCCGCCCCCGGGAAATTATTTATCGACACGCTCTCGTTTTGCACGCGCGAGCCTTCATACAGCTGACGCGTCGTTAAAACTCCGTCGCTCTCCCGCTCGTCATCGCGACTCTATTTGAATGGCCCGGGACAAACAATGGGAGCCCAGCCAACCCCCCCACGGCTCTATCTTCCTCCTGTGACACACAAAGCCCCGAGCATCTCGTCATCGCCGGCGTACCTCGCGCACGTACAACGCCGGAGTGCCCCAGCAACATAGTCCCGGCCAATTATCCTCGCTCTCGAGGGAGCCCCTGCGCCAGCTCTTTCTCTCCTTCATCCTCCTCTGAAATCGGACGCCGGCGCTCCACACCTACGAGTAAAACACGTTAACGCCCCGCACGAGGTCGGAATTTTCCGTTGATTGCTTCTACGCTTCGTCTCGTCTCTCTGCTTTGGTAGTTGGGCCACCTCGTAGGTTTTACAAGCTGACCTCTGCCGTTTTTCTCCCCCCCCCCCCCCTTTTTTTTGTGGAGCTTTGCTTTTTTTCCAAATTTCCCATCCCGGAGCAATTGGTCTGGAGTGCGGGGATTTTAGCAATTAGCCTCCGAGGATTTATCTTTGCTTCCGTTTTTATGCGCGTTGTTTTGGTTTGGTGGGATAAGAAAAAAAAGGGGGGAAAAAAAAAATAAGAAATGTGTCTTTCGTTTGACCTAACAACAGCTCTACTACTGGCGTTGCGTCTATACTTCTGAACAAAATGCATGGACATGTTGACTTTGAAGTCATAAGTTCCGTTGATATACTAAATGAGAAGTCTGTAGGAGCACGAAAAGCGACTTGATAAAAAAAAAATCCAAGGGCTGAGTTGAAGAAAACGACTACGTTTTTAAATGTAAGTTATACAATTGAAATAAAAGGGCGTGATATCAACATACAAAGTATTTAACTTATATTTGAAGTTCATTCATTTTTCATTTTAAAAAAATGTAATTTTTCCAGGGCGCCATTTGCTAAATGAAAAATAGTTTTCGTCGGTTGTAGCATTAAAATTATGTTACAGGGAAAATGTGTCGAGGGGCTGCGCACTCTTGAAGTTATTAAAAAAAAATGTCGTAAGTAATTCTCCGTAAGTCTTTCAATGATTTCAGAAGTCTCCAAAAGACTTCAGAGTGCGCAGCCCCTAGCTACTCAGTTGACGTTTCTACTCTGCTATTTACTTACTTATAGATTTACACACACGCACATGCACATATCTGATAGGACACAAATGATGGCTTTGTACGAAAATGTGAATTAATAAAAAAAGAGAATTTTTTTGGAAAGAATAAGAGCTTTTTTCAAAGTTTACCGTTTTTTTCAAGTGTTTTATCTCACTGATACCGTTCCGCAAAAAATAGCCATGTCCGAGCCTTAGACAATATCTGTAAGATTAAAACATACATCAGATTGTTTTGTAGAATGTGACCGCTGCGTTATAATTTTATTGTACGCTTGTATCCAGCAAAATTCTTGGGTTGATGTTGAAAATATTCCAATTGTATTTATTTATTTATATTTATTTTTTTCACCTTTTAAATTCCTAAATAATTTAAACCGACTTTTTTTACAACAATTTTCAAACACGACCAATGAATGAGAGTGTTTTGTAATTTTGTGTTTGTTTTTTCGTCTATAGTGTTGTCCTAAGACAGGAAATAACGAAAATTGTCATACGCATATTTTTGCAGTTATAAAATAATGAGTATCTACGTTATTTTATTATAATTTTTTTTATTTATTTAATCACAAAATGTATATGAACTCATGGAGCTTTGAAAGCTGTTTTATTTAACTCCAAAAGTTCACCCAGCTTTTAACACATTTATGTGTTATTTGAGATAATCGATTTTTTTTTTCTTTGATCGAAACTCAACGCGATAGCACACAAAATTGGAGTTGAATTCGATTCAAGTAACCCGAGCGCCCTTCGAAAAACTTGATTACGTCCATACATTATCCCCTTCGAAAAAAAAATCATCTTCATTAAAAAAAGTAGACATCCTCCTTCACAGAAAAAAATTCCAAGTCCGTTGTTTTACCAGACAACCCCCTCCCGTTTATCCTCCCACGCCAGCCGGCTCGATCGTATAAGCCAGCAACTATCACAACTCGTTACATCGAGAGTAAATTAGATTTTCCAGGAAAAGGCCAATCAATCGGCAGCCCAGCCAGACAGGTGGGAAGGCGCGACTCACTGCGTTCTTATCTTTCCCGGATGTATCCCTGTGCACAGAGCGCCTCCTGTCATCCTCTCGAGTGTATATACACGTTCAGTTGGAAGGGAATAGGGGGTCGGTTCGTTAGGCCCTCCGCGCTCCCCCGAGGAGGACGCGACTCTCGAGCCCGGATAATTGGCCCCGGGCAAACATAGACTGGAATCTTCTTCTTCTTCTTCTCCTGCTCTCCGGCACAATGCGCCCTTTCTTCCCTCTTTTCCCCCTCGAGTTCTCCACGGATGGGCTGACTTATTTGCTCGAGAGTTGCGTGCCTTCGCCGCCTCCTTGCTTTTGTGGGATGGAAAAATTATTTGGATGTTTCTTGCCCTTCCACGGGTGGGAGGAGGCGATGCCATGAGACCATCCGTCTGGGTGAATGGAAGTTTATGAGCCTCCTCTCGGGGTTTATTTCTTCCTTCCCGTCATTGGGCATCCAGCATTTCCTTTTTTTTTTTTATTCCAGCAATTCATCGGAATGACGAAGCTGGTTGAGAATCTGAAGGAGAAAGGTATGACAATTTAAAAATTACGTGCTTCCTCGCTCTCACCATCATTATCATTAGGCTTCTCTGTGATCGGTACATCGGTATGGTATAGAAAAATCTGCATCGATTCTCTCACAAAAAAGAAACAGCTTCATATTTGATTAAAAATCTTAATGCTTTTTTTCTCCACTCGATCGATATCATCTTTTGTAAAAATACATTAAAAAACCAAAAATGTCTAAAAATAAATACCGATTTTAATTTCCTCTCGGAAACAGGTTGAATTCAAATTTCGCCAGAACTGCCAGTCGAACGAAGATCGAAAAGGGCGCGTATGCATTCGCCGATCTCGTAAATAACGTATGCAATTACTCGCCCATGTGTATACTATACGGGGAAGCGATCGATTCGACTCCAAAGCTTATACATGCAAGCACGTACGTTGTGCAGCACATGTTGCGCCTGCACGCGGATGGAAATCGCTACGCATATCCGGGGGAGACAGCTGGCGGACTTTCCTTGACACGGCCGAGCTATACGTGTACACCAAGTGGATAACTATAATACATCTACCAGCATCTCTCCGCGTTGTGCATCGCTCGGATACCCCAAGGGCCGATTTAATTGAATATAACCGGCTGCCGGCCCTGCACCGATTAATTAGCGGGATATATACAGTCTCGCGGCCACTTCGTATACAGTGGGTGTTCCTCACTCAGGACGGACATACGTGGAATGGATGCTGCCGGGGCTCATCTGCAAGTGAACAGGTGGACTGAATTGTTCATGGGAATTGGGCGTCAAACGTGGGTATTACATGGAGCTTTGACGTTTGCCGTCCGACGATAGTGCGTTTGTTAATTTACACATATACAATGATTTCGGGTGTATTTTGCTGCGGATCTTCACTCGACAAGTTGGACGAGCTTCCGCAATGAACGATCCGTCGCGTTGAATCCACAAAAGTGGGTGCAGTCGAACTGACAAAAAGGTATATATGCTCCGAGTACACGGTACCACAGAGAGTGAGGCAAAGTACGGGGGTGTCGAATCGATGGGACGGAAGTGCGCTGGAAACGAGGGTTCGGTTTGATCGGAGCCCGTCACCGGAGCATCTTTTAATTGCTCGTAGCTCCCGGAGATGCGCTCGGCTGGTGATAATTTGGAAAATAATAAAGCCAGCCCGTGCGATTAAATATCGATCGGGCACACCGTGTCCACGCGTACAGGCTCCTCGTTATATTTCGCTTCGTTCTGTTCTCTGTTCTATTTTGTCATTTTCTGCATGTACACGTCGGGCTTTTATTTGTTTTTCCTGCTACCTCGATGTCACATTGGAATTTTTATGTTGATATCAGTATTGTAAATAATAATAATAATTCGAGGAACTCAATAACAAAGTGCATTTTCATTACAGCATATCGAATACCGAAGATAATGGCAGTACGAAAAATCCACACTCTATAAAACAAAGAAGTACGTGCCGGTCAATTGCACGCAAATACGAAGAAACGGAACGATCATCGCAGTGACACGTAAACGCAATAAAAATTCCTTCTTACATTCACGCACGTACGCATCAGCAGTAGTATCGTCGCAATAAGTATTTTATCAACTAATATGTGCAGTACATGTAGTTGTCGATAAATTTAAGAATTTCATCGTTTCGTGCCACTGTCGATATATCCCCTCCCGTGTGGGCTCGAGGTCGCACCTGCCACAGCTGTTGTTGTACCCTATGCTACCTGGTCGGGAGTGTCGAGAGCATTGGCTTGAACAAGAGCTTTTCAAACTTACCGTACGTAGCTGCAGTTAGCCGCACGCCGCAACTGCCGAACCGCGAGTGCCCTTTTGGCTAACACGAGTTTGTAAATGCACGCATGGGGCTTCGGGTGGAGCATTCGACAGTGGGGCTCTTACTCTCCATACGATTGGCGAGAAAATTCAAATATTCGATGTCGATGCAGTACGAAAACTATAATTAGCAACGCCGAGGAAATGTTTGCTTTCTGGAATAATATGAATCTCACGTTGCTTCATTCGTAGGAGCGGAAAAATTAACGACATGGATTGGTTTGTCGAGTTGCGTGTCTTGGTCATCGAGTCGATGATTCATGACAATATTTCTTCCAAACTAGAACATCAATCATCTGCACAAAGTATTGGATCTACTTGGATACTTTGTAAAAATTTCCTATACGTCTGCCTAAAACTATTTATGAAAACCATTGCAAGCGAAGTAAATTAAGCAAACAGTTTTTTACTCCAAGCACGCAAACATTTAATAAATATCATTTTTAACTACAAAATGAAACGTTGCTCTTTCTCACATTGCTCGATGACAATCGCAATTCAACCACATGTAGTGTTAAACCAAATCGATAAAAAAAAACTGTACGACTGATTCATCGGCTCTACCTAAAGTCATCAGTTTACAATTAAGAGTACGCAGTACTGACTTGGTATGCCCAGAGAATCCAAGGTTAAACAATATTAATGGTACCTTGAACAAAGTTATATTTGACCCCATTTTACGTGGTGCCAACTTCAATTTAGTTTCAAAATCCACGAGTAAAGATTAATTAATCCACCGACGAACGCTAACCGGTTTCCATCGACCGAACAGTGAAACCGTCCACGTCGGAAGGCTACATCTTCTCTCAAAGTCGAGTCCCACTTCTCCATTCGGAGAAGGATGTAGCGTCCCGACGGACAAAGGCATACCGGTCGAGCGACACTCGGTAATGGCCCGGTGTCGCCACGCGCCTTGATTGAACGCTCGCACACTGACCCTTTTCCCATTTCTCTTCGCCGAAGGGGATGAAATTGAGTTGCGAGCTCTCCGGGCGTCCCATGGAAACCACCGGAACCTGGACGATCGAACTTCCCACTGTGTCTCCCCTCTCCCTCGGTTAATTGGGAGCTTCCGTGCGAAGCCGCGCGTGAATTCACCCGGTGCTTCGATCGTATCGAGACCTTTCGAAAAACCACCCCCTTTGGGGGGTGAAAAAATTGTTACTTGACAGATTTTCGCGACCACGCGCGTACGGAATACCAACCGCGAGAGAGCGTCTTTTGTGACCCGAAACCTCGGGGAACGGAGATCAGTCGTGCGGAAAATTGCGTCTCGCTACACGGTGACCGATTCTCCTCCCTCGGCGTCCATGGAAATATGGTAATATGCGCGGCTCTCTCGATTATATATCCATCTAATGCTCTTTTTTTTTTTTTTTTTATACATAATGTACTCGTACGCGAGGAATTAAAATGCAAATCATCGCGTCTTGGCCCTTTTCGTCGGAGCCATCGAGGGGGAATATCTTTACTGGATCGAAAGTTATCGTTTGCGACGTTTAACATGGCAACCAAGAGGCCAAATTGTCAACCAAAACACAAATACGCGGTATTATCCGTTAATAATCGATTCGTTGTGTATAGAATCGGTAGAATTTTGATAACAGGAATAATTAATTGTATCGGGTGCCCCGATAATTACATCGCTAATCGCTGCTCCACGGGTTTATTAATTTCAATACGTATATAGTTTGTTCAATCCGTTATGATTTATTTTACGTAAATTACCATTCGACACGGGTCGATGAAGATATTCCCTTGTTTTTCTTCAGCAACTAAATAGAAAAAACTTGATGCGTTAAAGAGAGAGAAAAAAAAAAGAAAGCGTCATAGGCTGAAAAACAGCAGCACTCAGGGGCCTTCGTCCCCCAGAACAGTTTCACTGTAGGTGCTACAAGAGAGTGGTCTTTTCGCCCGAGGAGAATCGCACAACCACCGCGTCCAGATACCGTCGAGTATTGTTTTAGTGGGGAGTCGAGCGCAATCATTGCAGGGCTGGCATCCCTCGCCCGGACACAAGAAGAGGAGGGGAAGAGAGGCGAAAAAAAAAAAAAAGGCGGGTGGCAGAAATTTTATCTCTTCGCGCCTTGCGAGCCCAACCGTGGGCTATATACGTTTACTACCCTTTGTCTTTGGCCCCCTTTTAAAGGGTCTCGCTTACACCGCGCCCGGGGGGAGAGACACATCGGCCAGCTATAATCCGTGCGCCATTGTTTTATACGCGTCCACGGCTGCCTGTGTAGTTTCGATTTTCTTTTTTTATCGCGCCACGCATTTTTACAGCACAGGGGCTTTTGGTGCTTCGTTAAAGGATAAACAAAACTCGAGATGACAAACATCGCGAAATTAAAATGGGCAGCACAATTACCATAAATACAACCACCCGGCGGTGAATTTCCATCGTTGCCAGCTACGGCACGAAAAATTGATGTACAGCTTTTATACAACGCGACGATCTACTCTCCGCGTCTGCATTATCCGCGCGGTCGAAAAGTGCCTGCCGATAAATTTCCGATCGGCCGTTTCCACGAGCTCTGGACCCATAACATTTTCATATCCCCCTCGTTGCTCTTACTCTAACGTGCATACATAAGCAGACTAGGCGGAGGGGGAGTGGAGCTATTTCAGGCAGTGCTATGCGAAATTCTCGCGATTCCGAGACCCATCCCCCTTTGCTCCGCGCGGACGCGTCGGTGTTGTGTCGTGCCAGACACACTTCCGGGTCCCATATTAAAAGCTCTGCTTTATCGACGCGAGTGTTATTGCCTCTGCGTGTCGCTTGTAAAGTGTCACCACCCCCGCCCGGACGGGGTGGCGTCGTCGAGGCTTTTAATCACCTTTCGGGTGACCTAGTTTATCTGTACTCGCGAGTATAGTGGCGTTTCCTGTTTGTTCGGAAATTTGGTCGAGGAAGGGGGTGTTTTTTGGTTTCTGATCGATTGATGAATTTTTTTTTTTTTTACTGCAACAAGTTCGGTACGAGCTGTTTTTTTATGTTTTCCTTTGACAAGGGATCGCTTATCTCCGATGATAATCGTGCTTGGAAAATCCGATGATGGGTGACTACCCTTTGGTCGGCAATGGCGTTTTCTCGGTACGTACTTGTTCGCCGGAAGATAACGCGACGTTCTACTGCTGCTGCAATCTTATCGCCCAAGATACGCTTTTAGTTTTAGCTTTTTGATAAGATTTTCAGCTAAGAATATTAAAAAATTTTCCAACGTGTTCCTCAAAGGGTACCTTTATAAGGAGTTAATGACATCGCCATCGCGACGTGATTACGAAAATTCGAGGTAAATTAACAAGTATAATTAGTGAAACAAAGAAAAACTTGTTGCATTATCAATTTCGATAAAGACTGATAATTAACATCGCTCGTAATCGTCTAGTTGTCATTTCCCGTGATTATGACATTAAAAAATAAAAACTAAGCTCTGTCGGGAGTGCATCTCCATAATCTAAACCAAACGTGTAAAACTGACGCCACTACGTGACTGACACTTTTTTACAATCTGCGCAGTCGTTGGTCCTGGCATCTAGTAATCATTAATTTTGTTTGTTTCAGTCAACAGTTCAGAAATAAAAAAATTGATAACTACTTGTAGAAAACTCAAGACCTCAATACACCGCTGTCCTAATCACTGACGACATTTAAATCAATTACTGGTTTCTAACTCGTTTGAATGTAAATAGTGTGCATTTAAGAATTCCTCGGCCGAGATTTAAAATCGCTCAGCTGTTCCGTATGTAAAAATACAGCCGACAACGCGAATCTCATAAGCACGTGCTCTCGCACACATTGTACAAACACTTGTTCAAGCACAATGATTTTTTTTTCTTCCGTTATTTGAATATTCATGACGTCGAGCATCTATTTCTTTTTTCACGTGCGACAATCTAAAGTTCCAGTTGGAAAACTTACCTCGAATTCCCAAAACGATAAAGCAAAGAACATCAGACATGTGGTTATAATTAAATGGTATGAATGTACGCGCTGATTGTGCAACGGTTTAGCAATGAAAAGAAAAAAAAAAAAAAAAGCTCGAACGTTGCGTAAATCGATAATCAGTTGATTGTATAATTTATGTGACAGATTTTTATATTGAATAAAAATCTATTTGATTACTCTATACGCATAAATTAATCGACTAATTGCCCGTTAAACAATGAGTTCCATGTAAATTTTCTTTTAAGGCTCGGCATACACGTATTCTATACTTTTCAAGTTTATTTGAGCAAGCGGCTGATCAAAGATAGGCGTGACCTTTGTCTTCCTTGTAGTCCAGCCAAACACAATTTCGTAATGGCTCTTGTGAGGCCTATACTATTTTAAAACCAGATAATTTGACACGATTGAAAATATGCTTGCAAATAAAAATACAATGCACTGCTCGACATATTTTCAACGCGATGACCTTGCCCAACATGCTCCGTTTTATTAATTGTCTTGAGGAATCGTTTGAGCGACCACCGATCGCGTCAACTACGACTCGCGTCACTTGCGCCTACTTAAAATCTTCAGGGAAACGCCGTTTAAGTAACAATTGGGAAAATAAATCAATCCAACTGAACGCAGGGTCAAAATCAGCGAAAGTGGCCATTGGGAAAAAGTCTCATTACCACAAGAGTAAAATTGATTTGAAAAAAAAAAAAAAGGTCTCACTCGCACAGATCCAACGCTTCTTTTTTTGTCGCTTGGGCGCACTGCCAGTTTATCCCTCTTGGCGCTCGTCGAGTTCTACGCTACGCGCTCAGGCGACAGACGCGTGCCCGCTGTTTCTCACATTCACGACATCGCGGCGTTAAGATACGTACGTAGCTCCGGTCGAAAATGTGCACGGACACCCGTAATAACAATAAAGTTTGGACTATAGGTAAGCAGTGGTTGTGGTGACAAGCAGTGGTTTGTGCTGATGGTGATTTTCATGGTTACCGCGGGTGTTTAAGTCTCCCCCGGCTGTAGACTTAATTTTTTTCAATACAGTGTTTCGCTTCAAATGTAATGCTTTATTTTTGTGTTAAATTGGTTTTTTTCAACCACTACTCGTGTACAACGTTATGCTTGACAACATTTTTTCGGCAAAGGCAATGACCTTACGATTTGAAAGAAAAAACAAAATCAAAGTACTTGAAAAAGTATTTTAAACACTTTACTATCTACCCTCGTATCTAAAATGTATTTCACCCATCAGGTGGAGAAAAAATAGAGTAGCGATGAATAAAGACTGAAGTTTGTTCAGGAAACGAAAATTTCTTTTTCAAAATGTTAACAAATCCGTAAAACAATTGTTTCCAAGTCTGCCAGGCTGTAACGGTCGTTTGAGAACTCTTTCGACATTCATCGTTATTTTTGTTGACAGAGGAGCCTCGGTTAGAGCAGAATACGACAGCTGACTACGACAAAGCTGTTGCGGAGACTGGTAAGTTGTGATTTTTTTAAGTTTGGTTGTGGATTATGCTTGCATGCATAGTAATACAGGGGTCTCAGTGAAACGTACAAATTTTTTGCTAAGTTATTTTTCGTGATGGTAGAAGCTTTATACCAACACTTGTGTTGGATACAGTGGGCAATAAATAATTACGACAAAAATGAAGTGTAATTAAAGCTTGGTAATTTTTTTTAAAGATTCGTAATTGTGCACTACTCAATTCACTACTTCGTTGTTCACGAGCTGATAAAAAATAATGTCTCTTATTTTTTTGTCTGATAACAAAACGATTATAAAGATATTTTTGCTCTATATTATTAATTACTAAAAAAAAAAAAAAAACGAATATCAAACCCAATCAACAAATGTTGATGGAGTCAAAATTTAGTGTAGTTTTTTATGAGAAAAATAGTGTCTGTATGAAATTTGGTGACGCGGCAGTGTTTGCCAGAAAGTGACAGAACTACGACCACGTGTACCTCTTCCGCAGCTTATTGAATTTGAATAGTCACTTCATTAATCTTTTCAAGCAATCGAGCAGCTGATTTCGAATTTACTGTTATTTTTACCATTAGTTGGGAAAATTTTCGTTTTCAATGAGTAAATACCACACAAAATAAAAAGTCTCAGATTTATTATTAAACCCCTCAGGAATTACTGTCGATTTAAATAAGACGTTTGCAGAAGAAAGAGGGACCAAACTATATTAATATTTCAACTCTTTCGTACAAAGACAACGAAAAACTTAGTGAGATAGTACAGCATTTTTCCTCCCTAAATGATTAGAATCATGAAATATGGACGAAAATCGTTTAGTCAGTGTATTTGTACGTCAACAAATATAGTGTCTAGGTGTTCAAGGCTGTTACAGATAATGATATGAAAGCCGAAACAGTAAAAAAGAAAATTTTAATCTCCGTCATAAACTAAGGGGAACAAAAAAAGTATAATTAGATATGCTCTATTCTTCAAGAATATTACTCGATTTTTAATTCCATTTCTCTTTTGAGAAGCTGATACAAGCAATTCTTTTTGGTATAAAACATTCATAATAAGCAGTAAATTAATTTAACAAGAGACGTATAAAAATAAAATGGAAATATAAAAAATAAAAATTTCAGGATAGTGAATGTTTTCAATGACATATATAAGCTCATATGTTTTTTATCTCTCAAGTTAAATATACATGTATTTGCTAAAGTAATAAAATTTTTGAAGGATTTGGGCTCTTCAACATTTTGCTATTGTTAGCCGCTGTGCCAGTCGGATGGACCTGTATCATCGACACAACGAGTACTGCTTTTATTATAAATTCGACGGAATGTATTTTCGAACTTACGATGCTTCGAAGAGGCATTGCCTTTGCAACTATTTTCATAGGTTTTGAAAATTTGTTTCTAAATTAAAAATCCGCACTTCTTATACTCCTTGAGTCAAAAATACTATTTATTCTTCGTAGGAATGGTCATATCTGGTCCAATATGGGACTTTTTTTTACAAGACTCTATCACGGACTCTTTTGGGAAACGAAATGTTATGATTGTTGGACTGTTGTTTGATGCCATGTGCAACGTTGTTTGGATACATACCAACTCGTACTACGTATTTATACTTCTAAAATTTATAAGTGGAATCTTGTGAGTATCTACTTATTACCTACTTAATAAATGAGGTGTACAAGATTTCAAATATAATTTAAATATTTTGATTTTTTCGTAGAATCGCTGGTCCGTTGTCGGTAGTTATGGCTTACCTTTCCGAGTTCCACGCTCAAAAGCATCAGAAAGAATTTGCCCGATGGGCAGGTTTACTCGTTGGACTTTCCTATATATTACCGGCCGGTACGCTTTACCATCTAGTATTTATTTTTCACTTACCTATAATCTGTCCGTAAATCATTAAAATTTTTTGAACCAAAACAACAGCTCTGGCCGCTGTGCTGTTCTTACAAGAGCCGTGGAGTCAATTGACAATATACAATCACTTCTACCCAAGTTGGCGGGTGTATCTGATGATATGCGCTCTACCGTCCATACTTGGATTAGTGCTGCTGTGTTTAATGCCAAAGAGCCCCAAACATCTCATGGCCCAAGGAAAACATAAAGAGGCTCTTCGTCTCTTTCGCGTCATGTATTGCTTGAACCACTTCAAGGCCTCGTGTAACTATCCGGTAGTTGATCAACTTGATGAAACGCTAATAAAGTGTACCTGTGAAGAAAAAAAAATATTGGTATTGTTTACAGATCACAGAGTTGTATTCGTCTCGAAAAGATGGAGAGACAAAAATCAAGTTTAGAGATAAAGTACGAGAAAGGGTTTCTAATCTAAGAACATTGTTTTCGGGACAACACGTCAATACCATATCGTCTATTTTAATCCTTCAATTCGGTAGTATGTTGGGGTATCTGTCTATTTGTACTATTTTATTCATCAGAGATGTCCGAGACAGAATTTATCTGCACTATATGATAATTTGCATCAAGGAAATCGTACACGCTCAAACTTGGTTTCACGTGAAATTGAAAATTTTCAGGTTCAATGTCATGAGGCTTTGGGTGCCACCGTTGTTCGTCATGTTAAATAACTTTCGAGTACTGCTGCGCTCTCACTACCCAAAAGATGAGTTTATAACTATGTGCGGCATGATATTTCCTCGATGCCGTACAATTGATCGCTCGTCATGTAACTACACCACGGTAAGAATTGAATTTACTCTTACAAGTTTATTCCTTACGATTTCAACTCCAACCATCGATAAGATGGTTATTTATGTTTTTTAAATTATATGATTAAATTACATTGTAATATGAACAACCCATAGTAGTACTTTATGAACTTATATAAGTATATCAAAATGTAAGAGTTAAATAATCAAGAGAAAAAATATATACCAAGTATTTCAGAACGTCGAGCTTTAAATTCAAAATTTTGTGAAATCTATTAAAAATATCAACAATAGCAGTCATATATCGGAAGAGAAATCACACCTTGTTGATAGCTTTTCGATTTATTTCAAAGTTTCTTACTCTCTTCAGCAATTATTTTCCAAATTAAAATCATATTATTTTGAAACATTAGTGAGCATTTTATAGACAGCAGATATTGATTTGATGACACCGATTGATCTAAATTTACTTCCTTTAAATAAGGGTGATATTTTTTTTTAATTCTCAGCCAAGCGTAGAGTCCGCTGTGTATGTCAACTCGACCATAATCGCAACGTCAGCCGTTTTCTTTGGTTTTCTCTTTTCGTTTATATTCACCACGAAAATAAGGAGGATAATTCAAATAAGTAAGATGAATCACTTTCTGAGTTTTTGCAAAAATTTGATATTTTAATATTTTAAGTATTTCCCTCCAACAATGCAATGATAAATTTTTCTCTTGTAGCTTTTTTATTTTTACTAGCGACTATTGGAGCTTTTGCGGCAAACTGGGTAGTGAAAATACCGTACATGCTTGCGGCACTTGCATTTGTCATTGTTGGCTGTCGAATCGCGAGCAATCACATATTAGCGCATACTTCGGAAGTTATACCTCAACCCTTAAGGTGTAAAATCTAGTTTAATTTTTAAAACTTTTTTGAAAATATCATGACTATATTTTACCTATACACCACATTGCTTGTAACACAAATGATTTAATTTCAGGCCAACTGCCAATAGTATGATTAATTTCATCGGTAATATGGGTGCAGCTGTAGGAAACATAGAATTTTTTTCAACCATCGAAATTGACTGTATCAGTGCCTTTTTCATAATTGGATTTGTAACTGCAGGTAAGTAATAATTCCCATACCATATCAATGAGCTTAATGAAACATGAAGAAAACGTGAAAGAATTTGCTTTCAGTGTGTGCTATATTGGTACCTATTTTCTTGACAAGGCAGACACCTGTTAAAATTAAAAAAAGCAGAATCAGCTCTAAATATTGAAACGAATTTTGAAAATTCCAGTATTTAACGATTCAAAGTTTTTGATAAAGTTGTGTGGTGCACAATCGTCAATTTATCCGTCATCTTAATCATTTGATTTAAAAAAGCGTCTCTGAGATATTAAAGGCAATTGAATCGTTTGACTGGCGTAGAAAAAATATCACGCAAGATCACGTTTGAAGAAATGAATCGTAACTAAGTAAACGAATAGGTTACTCGTTTCTGGAATATACAGGAATATTTGAAATAATATAAAAAATGACGCAAGTTCTGTTCCTATAGTATTGCAATTGCTAAGAATTGTTTACTTTTATAAAAGTATTTTTAAGCTACGAAAAATAAAAATAGTTGTAACCAATGCCGTTAAACATTTTTATTTTTTATAATGTATATTTTCATACGAATAAAATAGGCTACATTTTTTCCAAGTTTTTATTATTTTTACACTTGACCTTCGAATACAACCCTTTATTGTACATATAAAATAAGCGCCTCCACTTTAGCATTTGGTGCGATTAGGTACCACATCTTTGATACCAATAGCTGATAACTTAGTTCTCTTGCTTCTGTTGATCTTTTGATTAAAAACTTTCACCAACGAAAAAGATCGAAGCGTTAATCGATTGAAATTTACCTAGTGATAAACAAGTTTGCTCAAAAAGTTTTACAAGAATTATTTTAAAATCTGTTAATAATAAAAATTGTTACAATGCAATCTTACTAACCGTTGGTGAATCCCTCGAGCATTATTTTGTTCACTGGTGGTAATTCAATACATTGCAGTCATTGCAAAGCCTCAGTTAACTTTTTTGATGTTTCTGTAGATGACATTGTATTGCAATTCCATACAGCTTATAATCCACGCAACTCGTTTCAATTAAATTTTTTATTAGCTATACGAAATAAAAAAGGTACTTTTCAATCCATCATACATCAATAATATAGATCTTGATCCCAGAATCTGAAATTTTTAAGCATCGATAAATTATGAAATTGATTATCATAGTTTCGATTCAAAAAAGCTACACCAGTTTGTGGCTCACGATATCCAAGTATTTCGGTAGAATTCCTTTATCCCACATATTTTTCCATACGATTTCAGAAGTCTTTGATTACCTTGGACCTAAGATACGGCGATGTTTGTGCGTTGCTTGGCTGCCCGAAAAATTATTGAGTCTAAAATTTTTAATTTTGAAAGATTCGAATTCAATGAACCATGTACATAAAAAATAACAAGTTCAACATACCAAAATGAAATGTACTTGAAATTCCACCTTCGGTAGAACTTGGAAAAAAAAAAAAACTAAGGCGAGCGGTCGAAAAAAAAAAAAACACCCTTAATTTCACCTCCCCCGTACACATTAGCCCCCCTAACGAAGCAATCAGCTCGACTCACCGCTTCCATGGCTCCGAGTCCAATGACAAGAAGCTGCGACCCCGCAAAAATTCCATACACCCACAGTGTCACCCAATTCCAGAACGAATCCGCAGTGAATGGATTTTACGCTCCGAAAAAGAATAAAACAAAACAAAGAAAAATATATATCAGTACCGCTCTCCCGCTCCCCCTTTTTTCTCGCTTTTTCTTTTTTCGTTCGCGCTCGCATCAACGTGAAAGCGCAAAACAAATGAAAAAAACAAAGGAGCAAAGAAGAGAGAAGGAGGGGTTGGGGGGTAGAAGCACCGGAGAGGGTGAGTGCGTTGACAGTCGGGGAGGATCGGATAGGTGAGATGTGTGGAGTATACGTAGAGAGTCACGGGGTGGGGTGGGGGGGGGTGAGGAGGCTGCGCGCCAGCGTATGGAGTGGCCGCGTGGAGCCGGTGTTCGCGCGCGCGTCGCCCCTCTCTCTTTTCCTCCCTCATGGTGCGTATACGTGGGCGCCTGCGACCCGATTTGCCAGGTGGAGTGCCGGTCGGTCGACGGCAGGATTCGCGCGCGTTTACTTCAGTGCGCGATCAGCCGCCGAGGTGTCTTTTGCACGGAGCCCCGGGAAGATTGAAAGGACCCGGTTTTTCTCTCTCCATCTCCCTTGACCAATTATCATCGATTGCTATTGGCTACAATCGATAAGCATCGGAAGATAGGAGATCGGCACCGAAGGTAAGTGCGAGTTTTACTCTTTGTTTCGGTTTCAATGAGCGTTTAAGTATATTTAATAATTTATTCAATTTGAAATCTGCTTGCGTAGCATATAATGTCATTGTATCGTCCCACGTGAGTAGTATAATTATAGCGTTATTGTGTATTTTATTGACAGACGGTAGAATGTTGGGTTGAAAAATTTTCAATTGCCTCGTGATGGGCTTACGAAAGTGCCCCAGTAATTGTAGAATACTACTTTCATTGCGCATTAAAGAAAAAAAAATGAAATAACATTATTTCCAAATTTCTAATGGATCAATTTATTATTGGAAAAAAGTGTGTATAGTGTGAAAGATAGATGTGCAAAATGTGGGAGTAAAGTGGCAAAAATTTAATAATTTACAAGTACAGCAGTGCAGTTCTTTGGTATTTCATGTACGAGTAAAATGTTAATCTTAGGGACTTTTACGAGGTATGCGTATCTCGTGCTGTAAAGCCAAAAAAACCGGCGAGCGTGTGTCGTCGGCACGTCCAGCGCGCAACGCGTGTCGCAGTAAAACGAACATTTTAACGGGAAAATACGCGAGGGAACGGAGTAAAAAGAAATAACACCTGCCCCTGGGAAATGTGTCCGCGAGGAAAATATTTCACTTTTCAATTTCAAGCTTGGGCAGACGTAAAAAAAAAAAAAAAGAAATTCCTAAAAAGGCATTTTTTTCATCCATCCTTATGAAATTAGTTTTTACCAAATAATGCAATATGGTATTGTAACAATTTCAGACTTTAAATTAGGTACATGAGCATGGACCCAGAGCCTATTTTAATAAAAAAAAAAAAAAAAAAAAATTGTTTTTCGATACCGATTTTCATATTAGCTATTTATTTTACTGCACACATTTGATAATGATATACTTTTGTCACAATAAATACATACACGAACCAGACTCTTACGAAAAATCATCGGATGGTCCAACGAAATACACGCACCATCAATATCTATTATTCACGACTTGATCACATTTCATAACAAACATACAAGCCACGAAAGGGATCCGTCCGACCGATTCAACGAAATAGCCCCACCGAGGGAAAAACGAATTCCCGGTTGGCAAAGGGAAGAAAAGTTCTCCCCGGAGAGAAAGAATCATCGGAATTCATAGTGCCCGATTGTTAAGCACACACGTACATGTGCACACACCCACGCAAAAAGCCAATAGCTAGAGATTGTGCTCGGCTCATTGACGATTCAGCAGTTTCTCCTCGACACTAGCGCACGTCTCTCCCCTTATTTGTCATCGATACCCCGCTACATACGTCGACTCGAAGAGTCCGGGAAAAGTCAAGTTGGGCCACGGCTTTTAATTGACCGCTTTTTGTTTTTTTTTTTTTTTTTTTTTTTTTTGTTTTTGTTTCATTAGTATTCGTGGGAGAAAATGCAAATGAAAATTAATTAATTTTTCCAAAACTATACGTATAAATCAAAATAAATCGGTAAGCCTGTAAGTATCATAACGCGCGACGATAATGACTCTGAACTTTGGCCCGGTGCGGGGCGTTAATAACGCGTAAGCTCATTTAAACTTTCGAGCACGTCTCCGCTCGCATTTTCCCCCCGCTGGCCCGTAATTGTGTCAATTAAAAAGAGAAAAATCCTGCCAATTTACGCGAACACGTGCAGTTTCGGCACATACTTCATTTTAAGTTGTTTATGACTAAAATTACAATCATTAGAGATTCGTGGTGTCAATCACCTCCTCTTAATTCTCGATGAAATCAATGAGCTGTATAAAAATGTAGAGCCATTTATTCAGTAAAATCTATTGAATTGCTGACTTATTGGTTGTCATTGTTTTTTTTTTTTTTTTTTCCAGTGGACAAGACAGCTTACATTTTTTACAGCAAACATTGTACTCTGGTGCGTGACCCAAAATCCTTCACCAAAAAAATGGCCACTTTGAAAAACAAAAAACAAAAAAAAAAAAAAAAAGCAGATATTAAAAGTGACAAAAACAGTGACCACGTTTACTGAGAATGTACAAAAAAAAAAAACCCTTTCTCATATGTATCTCGTAAGAGAAGTCATGCCCAGCACTGTTTACTTTTCCGTCCACTCCAAGCACCAACAGTACATCAAAAACAAAGCGTATTTGCTCGGATCCAAAATGATGAATCCCAATTTTCCCACCTCACCCCCTATACCCCCAAAACTCCTCGCAAAGTCCTTTGACCCACAATTCGATCGGCGTATAACCCATCAAGGCGTCCCGGCAATCGTCGATTCGGCATCCCACCGTATTGTCCCTCTCTGTACATATTTGTCACCGATACACCCTCTTTGCCCTCGCGTGAGCGAAAGACCCGAGAAGAAGGGGAATGAGCAAGCAAACGAGCTACCCCAGGGCCGATAGGGTACATCGCAGCGACACGGAAGCGCCGAAGGAAGCTGTGTTCCCCCGAAATGAAATAATCGGATAAGGTGGCGGTGGTACCCCGCATTACGGTGGTGCGGTCGCGCGTACGCGTTATATCCGTGTATATATTATAATCGTGCACGTGCGCTTCCTCCTTCTACGCGCGTTATACCTATGTATAATCGAGGGGGTAGATACGGGAGTCCCTGGCTCGGGTTTATGAATGAACGGCTTGCCCCACTCCCCTCCTCTCACTTAATACGTACTGCAGCTGTACGGTTTCGGCCAGCTTGTACATTTATGTATACATGTATCCCCCATCCGTGCTAATGGGGGCTGCTGGTCTTTCTTGCCCTCCCCGCGCACGGTCGTTTAAACGCGATGCCGTGTGTTCTCTCTCTCATTCCCTTTTATACACGCCCACCGCATCCCGAGCGTATACGTTGCGTTTCTCGTGTAAGCGCGTACGCGGGTAGTGCTTCGTTCGTTATCGCTGAGCGCTCTTTACCCATCGGCTCGGGTTTTATTGACGTGGTTTGGAATTGACTTTTTTGACTTGACAGGGAACTTGACAGGGAATTGCCTTTTATCGAATCTTTTGGGCTATATATTATCCTTTTTTTTTCTTTTTTGTCTTTGATTTTTTTTAAATAAATCGTGTCTATTTGCGCCGAAAAGCCGTTACCGGGGCAAGTTTGGGCAAAGGGTGGGTTTTTTTTTTTTTTTTTTTTTTTTTTTCCTTGATGCTACTTGACGTTGGCATTTCTATTCCTGACGGTGCAGCGTACAGTGCCGTACACGGTATACATTTATTACACTCGGCCTCGTCTCGGCACGCACAAGTAGTAACTCTTTTTTTTTTTTTTTCCTCCTCATTTCGGAGCAACGCTCGTATATATATATATATATATACACACGCGCTCGTACATGAGTGATGTTCGACGTGCGTTTTTGTATA